>OU744800.1:29215324-29455071 GCA_916614155.1 Mesoligia furuncula
CAAGGATCAACATAGTTACCCTGTAACTAGGTACCACTATTTGTAATCTAAATTTTCCTATACCTTGAATTGAAACGTCTACTTTGCTCTACTACACACGTTTGGGAATAATTCGAATAAACTTAGCTAATATCACAAATTCAATAGTTTAGATACTTTGATCTCTTTGGGTAAATTTTAGCTGGAATTTGCTATAGAAATTAAATCCTTGAGTATGTTTTTATTAAAAGTCGGTTTTGATTTCTGCGTATTCACTAGTTTTGTTGGTTGAAAGTTAAGTTGGCCTCCTAAAAAGTTAAAACATATTTTTCTTGAACATTATTTCATATCTTTTGAGAGTCACGGCCGTCAAAGAAGAATGGGCTTAAGAGTCATTCCAATCCATTTGGTCGAAAAGTTTGACCACCACTGTTGAGTAATGGTAGCTGGTTTTTCTTTTTCCTTGAAACTAGTTTTCGCCACGGACTACGGTAACAATAAAGCCTTAATCATTGGGGTCATTGTACCTAATCTTAATTATAAAAGCTTTTAATAGCTGTCAAAAAAATATGTACTGATTTATTTTTCAGCTTTGTTCAAATTGTCAAGGTTTTCATCATTATGAGTCTATTACTCGTATGATAAATAAAGACCAAGCATGTATAGAATGCAAGTAGACATCACAAATACATAGAAACCATTATTTGGCTTGTTCTTATCACATTCTTAACACATTTTTAAAGCCATTAGCGGAATGATTCTGCCAAGGCATGACTTATCAAGCAAAGTTAAAGTCAAATAATTTATTTCAAATAGGCAAATATAAGGCACTTTTGAACGACAAATTTTACAATAAAATTAAATTGATTCCAGTCCATTTCATTCCATTCCATTCCATTCCAAAATGAGTTTCGTATGGAGAAGAAGGGGCAAGAAATTCCACCGTTACTCTTTAAAAAATGTTTCACAATAAATAAATTAATGTATACAAAATATACATAACAAATTATTAATTATAAAACTAAATTAGCAACCTGACTTTTGTCTAGAGCATAAATTTACTTGAACAAACCCAACTATTTTCACCCACGTTAAAGAAATAAACAACTAAATAACACATAAAGCGCAGTATCATACACCAGAAATCAGAGCTCAAGTGACCAGGAGCACATAAATCAGTAGGAATTTAAACTGCGTCCGTGCCTCCCCAGGGAGTCCACTCGCAAGATGAGAGTAAAATACTGAGTTAAGAGGTAGAAATATGTTCCGAGGTAGAAAAGTTAGCGAGTATCTGAACACTAGCTCCCGCTGTGGTGTGTGTTGAATTCTGAATGGGTCAAAACTTAATGGCGCATTTATTGTGTCGTTCATCTTAAATGTTTAGCACTTTAGAGTTTTATGCTTAGCACAAAAAAAAACGATTACACTGTTCAAGAACAATTGAATGATTTATCGTCAAAAGTTTTCCATATGCCTTTGCCTAACAGTGGGATAGTATAGTCTAGTGAAAAAATAAAACTATCAGTGAAATGAAAGCCATTGCGATTATAAATGTGTACGTAATCAAGCTGAATTCAGACCTGATTGTGACGTTTTTGTAATACATTTTGTTTTGTAATACATTGGACATTGCATCATGGATATAATCTCAAAATGTTTGTAATTTTGCATATGATTTTATTTTAATTCACCAACGAAACTGATTATATTCTTAATTTTGTAAGAAGCCCATCACGCAACTTAAGAAAATTGATGCCCGTTTATTTGAATTTTAGATCATGATTTACAGATAAGGAATCCAAATTGAATGTAGGTCAACAGTCAATCGGGGTCCAGTGAATTGGTGACGTCAGCAATTAGACCAACCAATCGAAGCCAATTACAGACATTGCAGAGACCAATTAAGCTTTTAGATTTCCTCCTTATCTGGTCTTAACTTTCGTAATCCACTGAAGTATTTAAAAGCTTTTGTAACCGTTAATCAAACACTTTATAATCAAAACAATTGAAAAACAAAATTAATTATTTGGCTAAACACAAAAGATAATAACTTTGGAGGTTGTTTAATTATTATTTCAAAGAAAGACATATTATAAATTAAACACGCTTTTCGATAATAACTTTGGAGGTTGTTTAATTATTATTTCAAAGAAAGACATATTATAAATTAAACACACTTTTCGTGTCTGTCTGTTAGACCGCGTTGTTTCTCTAACGGCGCATCGCAATCGCAACGGATTTTGATGCGGTTTTCACCATCATTTAGATCATTTATTCCGAAAGGATTATGTGTATCATCATCATCATCATTTCAGCTGAAAGAGGTCCACTGCTGGACAAGCCTCCCCCAAGAACCTCCACTTCGACCGGTTCTGTGCTTCTCGCAACCAACGGGTTCGGTTCCAAGATCGTCGGTCCACCTTGTGGGAAGTACGAAAGCCTTCCAACGCTACGTCTTCCGGTACGCGGTCGCCACTCCAGAACCTTTCGGCCCCATCGGCCATCTGTTCTGCGACCAATGTGCCCTGCCCATTGTCACTGAAGTTTGGCAATTCTTCGGGCTTTGTCGGGGTATGTCATGTGTATCGTCGTTTCAGCCGATAGACGTCCACTGCTGGACATAGGCCTCCCCCAATTTTGGGAGGGTTTGCCATAATCGCCACGCTTGGCAGGCGGGTTGGCGATCGCAGTATGGTATGATGGTGGAATACATAGAGAACGCTGCTGCCCATTCTCCGGTACGATCCTTAGTCGCCTTTTACGACACCCACGGAAAGTAAGGGGTGGTGGTAGTCTTTAAGTCCGGCACCACACAGACATGTGTATAATAAGTTAATATTACGCTTACTTATAATAAAGAAACGTCGATGTTTTTTCAAGTCCTAAAAACCGCGTGAAGCAAGGGTGTGTCACTAGTAAAGTATATATTATTCACAGATTTATCCTGTATTGATGATGCTCTAAAACTTTGTTAATAATGAAATAATTCCGTAAAATCATGTAATATCGTTTCGTAGTAGATACGCACGTGTTAGAGGCACTTTGCTTATAGACACTGCATCGTCTTATACTATGTATGTGGTACAGCTCAAATTAATCGAGTGTCACGCATTCAACCACGGCGGCTGACACTAGATTAGGTAATACCAACATGTCAACACACTCACTACATGTCACTCTCGTCATGTCGTATTCCTACGTAATGAACTACTAAGACGAGCCCTTGAATTCGTGAGTCGCCCACTATTTTTTTAAAAAGAAGTTCTTTAAAGTGGCTTGCGGTAGGAGTAAACTGGTAGAAATCGCCACGTAAAGCGTTATGACCTTGTGACTTTTTCTTTTTCACCCTCGAAAATAGTTCTTGTGGTGTTCTGGCTATAATCTCTTATTAGGCTTAGGTTTTAAAGTAAAACTACCAAATTATCAGTAAGTATACCACCACTCAACCGGCACGTCCAGTCGACACGGGGGTAAGCCGTGACAGACTCGAGCAGTGTTGCCACTGACTTGTGTGCTACATTTAATAGTACATCACAGTTCTCATGATTTATAGGGTACTAAAGCTGTTAGTGAGGTCAAAACGATAATCCAAGATGGCGGCAGCAAAAACTTTTAAATTTTTCGTCATGTGGGTCGTTTTCATGGTTTTTGAGGGTGCTAAAGCCAATAGGGAGGTCAAAATGAAAATCCAAGATGGCAGCTGCGGTAACTTTTATTTTTTATTGTCATGAGGGTCGTTTTCATGGTTTTTGAGGGTGCAAAAGCCAATAGCGAGGCCAAAATGAAAATCTAAGATTGCGACAATTTTATGAGAGCTTTTAAAAACTTATAGATAGTCCTGTATTAAAAACGCGTATTAAATTCACACTTTGTCTCTCATTCTGTCTCTTTCGGATTTATATGAGTATGTGTGCCTTGTCTACCAACTCGCACTGGGCCCGCGTGGTAGATTATAGCCCACTCACTCTCGAACAGAGAGGAGGCCTGTATCCTTGTCCCTATACTACCGGGTCGGATCAATAAAAGACTTGTTTAGAATGAAACTTGTAATCACACTAATATTATAAAGACGAAAGTTTTTGAGTGTGTGTTTATATGTTTGTTACTTCTTCACGCTCAAACGGCTGGACCAATTTTGATAAAATTTTGTATGGAGGTAGCTAACCCTGGATTAACATATAGACCACCCATTTTATCACGATATTCTCACGGGATCGCCATTAACGCTGGTGAAACCGCGAGGCGCAGCAAGTTATTTATATAATTAAATCTTTTTGCATTTCATATGATGACATCCGCTTGTCATCTAAACTCACTCCTAAGTATTTTTGTATCATATTGGGGTTTATCCCATAATTTTATGCATGCATAATCAGCCTATAATGTCCCCACTGCTGGGACACAGGCCTCCTCTCTTCAAGAAGGACTGGGCTGTAATCCACCACGCGGGCCCAGTACAGGTTGGTAGATGTCACATGTCTTCGAATTTTTGGTTGTAGGACATACCAGTTTTCAGTTCTCAGTTTTGAGACCAGTAGTGATGAATTAAGTTCACAAAGTAAATCGCCTGCTTGGGTTCGAAACCACGACCTATGACTCTCAAGTCGTGGCCGTTACCACTGGACCACTACAGACTGCTCTGGTAAATTTTATGCCATTATTTTATATAATTACTAGAAAACGTTGAATACCACAAACTATGCATGTCATAATCTCTACAGTACCTTCGCTGTTTTCGTACTATTCTCAAAATTTTTAAAACTGGTAATTTGGTAGCTTTGAATATTATTGTGGTAATTTTTTTTCGATAGTGCGCGTTTTACACTTAACTTTAACTGCCAAGGCTTATTTTAAATCTCATATTTAGAATTTTTTCTTCATGTGTGTCTTTTTTCACATTGTTCTCACATATAGAAGCAACAAGAATAATGTACCCAGGATTTTGTAATATCTTGATTTAAAATAGTGTCCATAAAGTTTCTTGCCCGTTCTTCTCCATAGAGATCTACGTTTTGGAATGGGCAACTAGCTTCAACTTTCTGACTAACTGACAGACTATTTAATTTTGAAAATTCAAAAGTGCCTGTACAATGCTTAATTGAAATAAATGCTTTGAGTTTGAGTTTTACAAAAATTGGTTCTGAGGCGTTGTCCACAATAGAGCTCATAAAAACGCACAATAGTATGTGCTTGTGAAAGACCTTTACGAGGCTAACGCTAATAATGCTGTCGACGTGACTGAACTGACTGTGGTCAAAATAAATATAATTAGAACTCATAGATACGACGAAGAAGAAGCAAAAAATGTGATTATTGTAGCACATCTCCTATTGAGTTCTTTTCTGGAAGTGCTACAGCCACTTATACCATTATCAAGAATCTTGGGACCTGATCTCATTCCACTTTAACTAGATGCAATCAAACAGCAGTATCTGCACCATCCTATGAATATTTTCTATCACTCTCGGCTAGGAATGGCTCCGAGAGTGGAATTGTAACAGTTAGGGGAACATCATTGCGAGCTGCGCCCAACGATAAGTGATATAACGGACGTTGTAACTAGTGGGCCACTAAGGGAGTGGAAAAGCGAGATGTCTTAGAATGAGTGACATTAAAAAGTCAATTGAAACGTCTTGTGCGTAACTCATATTTCTGGGTGCGCAATATATTGCGCGTAAAATTCTTTGTACAAGAAAACTCTTTGGTTTACACAAAAAATAAATAATTTGGGAAAAGTAATAAGTTTTTACATATCACATTTTGCTTTCAAAAACTTTAGATTTTTATTATTGGTAAATACTACCAGAGCTGAATTTATATTCCACGTCTACTATGCTTAACATGTATTATAACACTGCACTGATTTATTTTTAAACTGTTTTTTTTTTTATTTTGAGTTATCACAAACATGCTTAAATGTTTTTGCTTTCAAACGCTTTCGATTTCTTTTTAGTTAATATATTCAGAGCTGTAAATTTATTACACGTCAGCTATTTTTTACATTTCTTTTAAAACTGCACTCCCCACAATTAGCTTTCAAGCCCTTTTAATAAATATCTATGCATCAAAGTTATTACGTAATTATGAATATTTTGTAAAAACGTGTCAACTGTCCTTCAAGATACACGATGTTCCTAGTTTGAAGGGCAGGGGACTTCCCATATGTAATAGCCATACCCATCCCATAATGAGATAGCACTCATGTTACCTATACAAGTCTTTTAGTAAAATAAATAATTACTTCTTACATAAATACCTTTTAACGTAAAGCCCAAATCCACCAAAATTAAGACCTTACACAAACACATACATCAAAATTTAAAAGTCATTTTAAACCTATTAACAAATTCATATAATGTTTGCCTCGCGCTACTAAATTACGTATATTGAATGTTAGCAGACTGCTGCAACCCGTTTCGAATGCGAAATCACTTTGGCAAATTAACTATAAACGATTTTATTTAAATCGTGTGTGTACTTCAGCCGCCATGATGGTTCGACACCTAAAAGTCACCAAGAAGCTTTAAAAATAATTGCCTACCATAATACTTAGCTTAACAAAGCTTGATGTGAATTATCTTTCAAATTCCCTTTGTGGCAGTGTTACAGACACCCTTCCAAATTATTATATAAGGACAATATTTTAGAATCTGCAGTAGGATGCCGACAAAGTGACCCTCTCGGTCCCGTCATTTTCAGTTTAGCTATTCACCCAATTATCCAGAAACTAAATTCATAATTTAATATGTGGTATCTAGATGATGGAACGCTAGGAGGTGATGTAGACACTGTTTTGAAAGACCTACAAGTTCTCAAACAGGAATTTAATTCAATTGGCTTGGACCTTAACCCCTCCAAATGCGAAATTTACCTTTCTGACATTACCGACAGACAATTGACCCTAAAGAAACTTAATGCAATTGCCCCACTAATAAAAATTTTAGAAAAAAGCCCACTGCACCTCCTAGGTTTCCCAATTTTGGAAGATAGTTTTTCTCCTTTCATCGAAGAGAAAATCAAAAAATGATTTTGCATTCAGCATTCACCCTGATTAGATACTGTTGCTTTGGCCCAAATTTTATGTATTTTCTACGCTCTTCCCCTTTATGGAAGCAGCCACACCTCTTGGACAAAATTGACCAAATTATTCGCAGCACACTAACATCCATTCTAAATGTGGTCACCCTTGCGCCATCCCATCTTCCAAGCACGGTGAGCTGTGCTGAGGCGGCTGCTGCAGGTGCGGAAAACCTCAAACGGCGCAAATACTCCAACCTCTTTGGAACTTATATGTTTGAGCCGTTTGGGGTTGAAACTCTAGGGCCATGGAGCTCGTTCAAATCAATTTTCGGTGGAAGTTTACAAGGTACATCATATATTTTTTTAGTTTTATCATTCCCTTATTTTAGAAGTTACAGGGGGACACACATTTTACCACTTTGGAAGTGTCTTTCGCGCAAAGTATTCAGTTTAGTATAAAATGATATTAGAAACTTCAATATCATTTTAGAAAACCTATCCATAGATACCCCACACGTATGGGTTTGATAAAAAAAAAATTGCGATTCAGTTCTAAGTATGGGGAACCCCCGAAAGTTATTGTTTTTTTTCTATTTTTGTGTGAAAATCTTAATGCGGTTCACAGAATACATCTAATTACCCACTTTCAACAGTATAGTTCTTATAGTTTCGGAAAAAAGTGGCTGTAACATACGGACGGACAGACAGACAGACATGACGAATCCATAAGGGTTCCATTTTTGCCTTTTGGCTACGGAACCCTAAAAAGACACAAATGAAGAAACAATTCAAAATATAAGATTAAAAATAAGCCTTGGCAGTTAAGAGATGACCAGTCTCAACCGACGGCGCCCGTTCACGAAGGTAAACAATTTTGTAGGGAACCGAATGATCCAACACACGTGCCACCATCGGTGAGACATAACCTAATAGGTAACATGAAACCCGCACAAAATCTGGAATTGGTACGATAGAAAGAATTTTGGCCAGTCAATGTTTATAGCATCACTCAATCACTTCCTACGTCCATGACAGTTCTGATTACTGAACATTGTCCACCACAATGTGGACTGCATCGGTGAATTTGACTGAGTGATGCGGTAATGGGTTTGTGACTGTAATGATTAATGAAAATGTTTGAAATGTGAGTGTTGCAATCCTTCAATGCTAATTTGTGCCGAAAAGCGTTGATAATGTTATTCGAAAGTAGCTCCACAATTTAATGTAGGTAACATAATTTCATGAGAATTTTAGAGAAATTTCAATTCAATTCAATTCAAATTCTTTATTTCAGACGTAAGTCCATAGTGTTAGTAGCAACAAAATAACTTAATGACTAGTGTTAGTAATAAGGAGGAGAATAGCTATCAATTGGTATGGATCCTCACCCAGTGGCGCAGCAGAGGGGAGTCCCACCTATCTGAGAACACGCTCAGGAGACTATTGGTGGCGGTGCGTAGCCGGCCGGCTATGGAGGCGGTCCTTTTTCTTATAATGGCGTAGAAATCGTCTGTGCGCGCCTCCGCAAACATAGTGGACGCACTACAACGCCACGACAGCCCCAACAGTATCCTAAACGCGTTATTATATTGGACACGCAGATCGCTGTATGTCCGCTGCGTAAAGCGGGTCCAAAGACTGCACGTGTAGAATGATTGGCAGAAAGCTTTGAAAAGAGTGACTTTAACTTGATTTGTACAACGTGCAAATCTTCGAACCAGCATGTTACATCGAACAGCCAACGACCTGCGCTCCCTCTCTATATCCATATTGTCCTTAAGATCATCAGTGACCCAATGACCCAAGTACTTGAATTTAGTCACCCATGCTAAAGGAGTGCCACAGAGCGAAACACCGGGAATATCAGAATAGTTTATGGCACTCGCCTTAAACATAATAAGTTCGGTTTTTTTTACATTGTACTTGAGCCCATGGGACACTGCATAGGACTCACAAATAGCCACCAGTTTCCTCAAAGCGCCGATCGATGGGCTTAGCAGCACCATGTCATCCGCATAACTAATATTGTTCAAACAAACGTCATCAATGTGACATCCAACTCTGGTGCTGCTAAGCTCACCGACTAGCCGGTTTATGTACAAGTTGAAGAGGCGTGGTGAGCTTAACCCCCCCTGCCTCACCCCGCACTCCAGCTCGTACACATCCGATTGAGCCTCCGCCCATCTGACACTATTCCTCTGGTGGTAGTACCAATAACGAAACAAGGATGTAACTTCATTTGGTAGTGTTGTATCACTCCGCAACTTATCCCATAGTACCTCGTACGACACCAGGTCGAACGCCTTTGACAGGTCCAAAAAACAAGCAAAAACAGGTGTTTTTCGGGAAGTATAATATTGAACAGTTTGCTTGAGGCACAGAATGGCGCTTTCCGTGGATAAACCAGATTTAAAGCCAAATTGCGCGTCATGGAGTTCGAAATAGATTATCCATTAAAAAAACTAAAAATATTTATTTCTTGCAGAACCACCAAACTAAACCAAGCCATTACCGTCAAACTTATTTTGTACTTTACCAATTTAGGATAATATTTTTTTGTATTTATTCTTACCGGTTTAAAATACAAGCGTCAGAGGGGCAATCTTCGTAATTTTAAGAACTTTCACAGTCTGAACTCGGGCTCAATTTGTCAAAAATAAATCTAATTTCCCTAAATTTTTGACAAGTTTATGACATTGATCGTCGCTGTGATGAGATTGCGACTAGATTGTGAACATAATTAATTACGGTAATTGACCTTCTGGTAGGTAGGTCGTCTTAGGGGCGGAGTTCTCTTTTAAATCTTGCCTCCTAATTTTATTCTAAGAATTGATTTTAAACTTTTAACTGTGCCCTACCGAGTCCGAAAGTTTACCTTATCTTAAAGCCATTGTAAGATATTTAAACACAGAATGCACATAAAGATTTGAATATATAAACAAATAGCTTCCGCTCGCACCTTCGCCTGCAAGGTATGTCGATAAAAACTATCCTATATCCTTCTCCGGGATGCAATCTATCCCTCTGCCAAGTTTTATTGAAATCCGTTTTGTGGTTTAGGCGTGAAAAGGTAACATGCAGACAGACAGAGTTACTTTCGAATTTATAATATTAGTATGGATAGTAATATATCTCTTTCCAATATCTGAATCTCTCGCTTTCCATGGCCCAACACTACCACAATCTCTTTATTAGACTCCTGTTAAATTTGCAAATGGTACAAGCTATATAGCATTAA
Source organism: Mesoligia furuncula (assembly GCA_916614155.1). Taxonomy (NCBI): domain Eukaryota; kingdom Metazoa; phylum Arthropoda; class Insecta; order Lepidoptera; family Noctuidae; genus Mesoligia; species Mesoligia furuncula. The sequence goes on from OU744800.1 coordinate 29,225,562, forward strand.
GAACGTAACGATACCGATATGCATAATTAAAATATCTTTAAGCGTTTGCCGGAATTTGCTTAAGTGATATAAATTGTTACATTTGTTCCGTTTTGCGTAAATTCAAATGTTTCGGTATGAACTTATTTGCAAGTATACATACGTACATAATCAGCCTTTAATGATCCCACTGCTGGGATACAGGCCTCCTGTTTTTAAGAAGGAGTGGGCCGCAATCCACCACGCGGGCCCATTGCGGGTTGGTAGAAGACACAATGTCTTCGAATTTTTGGTTCTTAAACATACCGGTTTCCTCACGATGTTTTCTTTCACCGTTTTGAGAGCTGTGGTGATGAAATAATTTACACAAAGTAACACGCATGTTCGCGGGTTCAAACCTACGACCTAAAACTCGTAAGTCGCGTCCGTTATCACCGAGTCACCACTGCAAGTAGTGTTAGTCAAATGGTTTCCAGTGATTGAATTTAGGGTAAGTTCTATAGGTACATTTTTTGGTTTGGTTTTGCGTTTACTGTAAATAACTTTACTTGTCAACGAATACATTATTTGTGTTCTGTTCCTCTGTAACTTACCCACTAAGTATAAAGTAACAGCTTAAGTGAAAAAATATGAACTAACTTTTGAGGCCACTGAATATTAAAATAAGACCGACTCCTTATATTGGGTAGACAATCTGCACGAGTAAAGTCTTAGGAACACAAAAGGCTTTTCCTAGCAGACATTAATTGTAACATCATGTCAAAAGGTCCATGAAAAGGCAATTATTTCATATTTTGCTTTTGTACTGCTTCATAAAGGAAATTACATTGTAAACGTATTACTGAACGTTAATAACATACTTGAAAGCATTAATTGTTATTATACTTGGTTATTTACAGAGTAAATAAGTCGCGCATTGTTTAAATATCGTTCGATATAAATTATTAAATTCAGCATGACGTTAACCGCATCGTAAAATTTAAAGTCAGATGTTTTCATAAATTGTTGCGTTACGTTACATACGTTCGTGGTTTAATTGCTCTTAAATAAACCAAAAATTACTTATTGCAACAACAATGTTTGCCCGCGCTATACAGCGATATTTTTTTTAATGTTTGTTCCATAATTCCGGATTTAAGCCTTATTCTGTATGAGTATGATTTTTCAATCGACATGTAATTTTTATTTATGGATTATAAATTAACATCTGACAGTTTTTGTATGGAAAAACTGTCAAAAATTCGAAATGATTCCTCCGATAAAAATCTGGCGTTGGAAAAATCAGCCCTTAATGCATTTTTCCTTACCTACCAACTTACAGACGTCAATTTATAAATTGACACTTTTCCTGTTGACAGCGATGCGGACGAATTTTTGGATGCCCTTTGATTATTATTTCCCCTTCTTTTGTATATACTTGAACATATTACTATTATTATTTTAAGATTGTTAGCTTTATAAATTATGGAATTATTAATTACTTTACAAATCAAAATACTTAAACAAAAACACCAGATAAATAATTCGTAACAAAACCTTGTTTTGCTGCCTGCCAACTGCAACATCAAACTACGAGTATCTTCGTTTTCTCACCTTTCTTTTTCTCTTTCTAATAAAAGACAATTGTTCATTCAATTTGACAGAAGTATACGCGTGCAAGGATAAAACATAGACCCGAGTCTTGAGACAAATGTTTTATTAAGGAAAAAAATACACCCACATGATTGTTTTATAACCACCACTTAATCTATCTCTCATACATTTTACCCCCCCATTTTGAACTCCAGTACTCCATATTCGAATATTTCACAGAGAGCTCTGTTGACTCCGCTCTGTGCACTCGAAGCCAATGAATACATGATTACCACATCACTACGGTGTACCCTGACTGAAGGTAGACTGTATAACAGGACTCACAGAGTAAGTGCGGAACCTTGTGAATTCGAAGCTAGATTGGTTAGTGATGTTGGAATTCTTTATGATGTTTCACAGTAGCTACTATTTGGTTGGCTTCGAAAGTGAGATTACGAAGTCTTGCTGGTTATCGTGGTGAAAAATATTCCAGGATCTTGTGAGTAGGCTGCAGGTCCTAGAGATGAAAAGAAAAAAAAGAAAGAGAATGCGTTTATTTGCGGGTAACATCACGCAGAGAAAGAACACAAATACAAAAAACTGGCCAAGTGCGAGTCGGACTCGCACACGAAGGGGTCCGTACTACAAGGCAAAAACGCCGCAAAAACACGTTTGTTGTATGGGAGCCCCCCTTAAATATTTATTTTATTTTAATTTTATTATTAAAGCAAAAATACAACTGAGTATTTTGTGAATATTTCAAGTGCCTACCTGTTGCCATTATTGATATCGAGCAAAAAAGGGCAAAAAATTGCGTTTGTTGTATGGGAGCCCCCCTTAAATATATATTTTTTTTATTATTTGTTGTTATAGCGGCAACGGAAATACATATTTTGTGATAATTTCAACTGTCTAGCTATCGCGGAGATACAGCCTGGTAACAGACAGACGGACGGACAGACGGACAGACGGACAGACGGACGGACAGACGGACGGACAGACAGCGAAGTCTCAGTAATAGGGTCCCGTTTTTACAGTTTGGGTACGGAACCCTAAAAAGAACAAGTCTTACTTCTGTGGGGCTGGCTGCTATTATAAAAATACACTAATACATAGTTATTGCTTTGACAGAATACCGAGATATACTATAATCGGCACATTAGGGATTACAGGTTAAACTAAACAGCGGGGAATTGCGTAACACACTAACAATTACTACAACAATACAATTATTACAACTATTTATTTTGACGGTTCGACAGCATTCATTTATGTTGCTGAGCAGGCCAATTTTTCAAACTTAAATGGATTAGTAATTTTAAGTAGGTATACAAAATCTTTCGAATTGTTATTGAAAGTCTGTTACTCAATTAGGGTCCCGATTAGTTTCACACATCGAATGTAATTACAGCATTCTATCAGAATCATCAAAGAAAGCCAGGAAACTCTAAAACGTTCACCCGATTTCGCTTAAATCGTCAAATGCAATAAATATTTCGCGCACATATCAAAGAATTTCTGGCGGTTCTCGAATTTTCTCGAACACCGAGGGCGGTTGCACCGGAGCGGATCCAATGAATACCTAATCAGCCCACATGGTGTGATCTGAAGGAATTGAATGCACGACTCAGCTGTGTTTCAAATTATTTTATCCTGTACCCTATATGGTAACTTTTGGGTTGAGTGGATTCCGATTTTACCAACTTTAAAAAAAAGAAGGTTGTTCTTTTTTATATTTAAGCGCAGTTCAGCAATGATTTATCTAGTTAACTAGTTTAAATACCTTTTACGTTCATCGACTGTGGACAAATATTCTTTTTTCATTTGGTAGAGGAAGCTTGCTTGGTGGCCCCATATTAATTTTAATTTTATTAACATCATACATACACTAAGTAAAACTACCCAACCAGGGTAGTTTTACTTAGTGTATGTATGATGTTATAATAACTTCCTGTCACTGATATTCTCATAGCAAGTAGTGGCACAACTAAAGAAAGAAAATAAAAATTGTTAAAAAAAAAACGATTTCTAAAAAAACCCTACAAAGTAAAAAATAACTTTAATTTCGGAAGTCGGTGGCAAAAAACGAAAATACAACACCAAAGACGCTAATTTGGGTGAGGTACAGCTACAGACCATTAAACCGAACCACCATGTCTCCATGAGACCAACATCGTAATCGCGAAAATTATCTACTGTCCCATACATTTGGGTTCAGTAGGTATTGAAAAAAAGAAGAAAGTTTTGTATGGAATAGTCTGTATCACACCCTTACTTATGATCACATCTTTCTGATACCTACACGGTGTAAAAAACCGACTTCCTAGTAGAGAATCTATAATATAAAAATGAATCGCTGAATGTGTTGCTAAGCGAAAATCTCGAGAACAGCTGAACCGATTTTGCTAATTCTTTTTTTAGAATATTCCTTGAAGTACGAGGATGGTCCTTACGCAGAGAAAAATTTAATATATCTATGGGAGTAGGGTAGAAGTAGGGTAGGAGTAGTGTAGGAGTAAAGTAGGAGTAGTGTAGGAGTAGTGTAGGAGTAGGGTAGGAGTAGTGTAGGAGTAGGGTAGGAGTAGTGTAGGAGTAGGGTAGGAGTAGGTTAGAAGTAGGGTAGGAGTAGGGTACGAATAGGGTAGGAGTAGGGTACGAATAGGGTAGGAGTAGTGTAGGAGTAGGTTAGAAGTAGGGTAGGAGCAGTGTAGGAGTAGGGTAGGAGTAGGGTAGGGGTAGGGTAGGATAAGGTAAGGGGTAGGACACCACACAAACGAAGTAGCGCCGAGCAGCTAGAAATAATTTATATGGCAAAACAACGTTTGCCGGGTCAGCTAGTGATAATATAAAAGTAGTAGTAGTATCACGGATATCGAGTAGTGTAGTAGTAGTAAGGTGAAGATTGTTTGTGCCATAAGAACCAATCTCTTATGGAAAAGTGCTTATGGTAGAAATCTAACTTAGAAAGATGTTTTAATGATTCTAATGATTCTAATGATTATAACTCTCTAAATATGTACCTGTTATTGTCGCGAATCATATTTTGATCAAGATACAACCCGACACTGACCTGCAAATTGTAAAAAACGTAAGAAAATTTGAATTTCGCGATCTACCACTACCCATTCACCCCGCGCGTGACCGATGGGTCACGAAACAATAGAAAATCAATTAATGTGTCTCATTAGCGGTGCTTATGGGATAAAATTAAGTCAGACCATTCAGTCAATTCCAAAAACTCAAAAACTTCTGATCGTTACATACGTATTCTTCAAACATAATGTAATTCTCATCCTTCTCACAAACTGTCATTTTTAACCAATCAAAGATGACCATAAGTATCTAAATGTAGTGGTGGCCTCTCGTGCACGAGGTTATGGATTCAAATCCGGGCATATAACAATGTGATTACTTCAATTTCAAATGTACTTAGTTTCTGAGATCATCTTGGACATTATTAAATCAATAAAATAATTAGGTAATAACTTTATTTTCAGTTTTACAAGTAACATAAAGGCGATAGGTTAAAACTATGACACTATTATTGACATCGATAAAGGAAAAATCATGAGGAAACAATCATCATCTGCCTAGCATTTTCCCTACATCTTGGGGTCGGCTTCCAGTCTAACCGGATGCAGCTGAATACCAGTATTTTACATGGAGCGACTGCCTATCTGACCTCCACAACCCAGTTACTGCGTAATACGATACCCCTTTTAAGACTGGTTGTCAGACTTTCGGGCTTCTGACTACCCGTAACGTCTGTCAAAGATCCACGAATGACAGTCGGGACCAACGGCTTAACGTGCTTTCCGAGGCACAGAGGGGTCTCGGTATGTAAAGATGGTCACCCATCCACAGACCAACCGCAGCTAGCGTAGCTTAACCTGATCGATCGACCCGTTCGGCTGTTATTATTTAGCCACGGGTCCCTCATCATGTGGAAACCAACATTTATGATTAATAAATCTGCCTGGTACTTTTCCAATTACGTTGGTAAGTTGGGTTGGTTTCAAGTCTAACCGGTTGTAACCGCAGATTCGTAAATTTATAATGAATATAAGTCTGAAAGTTAAGACACTATGTTAAGCCATTGGTCCCGGTTGTCATTCGTAAATCTTTGACAATAGTTAAAAGTTTAAGTCGTTTTTTGGGCTTATACCTATAGAACTTATAAGCCCAAAAAGTCTGACAACCAGTTTTACCTAGGAGTGTCGTGTTACCCAGTAAACTTTTTACGGAGGTCAGATAAGCAGTCGCTCCATATAAAACACTGGCCCTCAGCTGCATCCGGTTAGACTGGGAGCCGACCCCAACATAGTTGAGAAAAGGCTAGGCAAATAGATAGTTTATGGTATGTCAAAGACCAGTATAACTGTACTCTGGGCGACTGACATCGAACCACATAACATAATCCCACGGTTGTTAAACATGCAAGGCGCTGAATATGAAGTGTGTGGTGTGTAACCACCGGTACAAACGGTTTCTCGTACAAAGATTTCGGAATAGTCACCCATCTACAAGACACTATAAACTATAAGTGAAGATAAAGTATAATATTTATTATAAGTGCTATCAAATCAAATCATTCTTATTTCAGGTAAAATATAAAATTTAACCAGATTACAAATTATTATTCATAAATAAACAAGCTATATGTAACTTTATTACAGTATTTTTTAGTTCAAACAAAATTATAAGAAAAAAGTTTAAATCGAATAATTTTTTTTCATATTGGCACCTAAAAGGCACTTTATTACGTCAAAATTCACAAAAAATAGAATGGTTCTAGTAGCCCCTTCCAAAAGGTAGTTTCGCGTGGAGAAGAATGGGCAAGAAACTCCACCGCTACTCTTTAAGTTACATGAGATATTATAGTCAAGAGGGCTGATAAGTTGAGTTTTAAAGCTTCCTCTTACTACTCCTACGTTATGATCTCAATAAATAAGTTATCACCTAAGTACACATTTGGAATGTAATAAGGGATTGAGCATTGAGCATTGAGTATTGAATCACAGCCATCGCTGCTTCTTAGCCTCACAAATCGAACATTACGCATACTCATCCGGCCATGAAGACGTTTACTGGTATATACCATCAAAGATTTCCCATATTGATGTGAACTGATTTCTGAGATCTATTCGACGACGTGGCACTAAGTGAGATTCAAGACGCTGGATGCGAACAAAAGGACTCAAATAGAATTGATCAAAATGTACTGCCAGACGTCGGAGGTATTGAGGTGTAAATTAATGGAGGATATCCAAGCATCTTCGTATTATATTAAGCGTAAATTAATAATTAATTCCTGTGTATTGAAATATCGGTGGCATTGTTTTTAAATCGTGAGTAATTGGGCTCAAAACGGTGAACGACAACATTGTTTGGAAACCGGCATGTCCTAGAACCAAAAATTCAAAGACATGTGACTTCTACCAACCCGCACTGGGCCCGCATGATGGATTACCTCGTTTCTTTAACTCGAAGGACCATTTGTTGAGTATCAAGCTCCAGGTGTGCTGCTGGTGGTCTTGACTAGGTATAATAAACAACTACTGCGATATTACAAGAACTGTATTGCTGATTAACAAAGAGACGACCGATTCTGTGCGCACGCTCAAGGTGTCGGCGAACGAGTGAGTGGCGAGGGAAGCCTACGATCGCGGTGTGGTGTGTGGCCCGATGTGACTTCAGGAACATAGTTTTATTATTCAGAATATTATGTAAATGAAAAATGCAACTATAGTTTTTATGGTGCTGTGTCAAAAAAAAAACTTAGCTATTTGCTATTTACATATTCGATAAAGGTTTCTCTCCTCGCCAAACCAATCGAAAGAAGTCATGGTAAGTCATTGAAATAATTACAACAATGTACTGCTTTATTGCAATGAGCTGCTCTCTTCTTCAATCGGTCCCTCATTACTGAAGATCGTCATAAGCGGACAATCTGCCTCCGGTCCAAACTTGCGATCACCACGCTTGAGGACGTAGCTTCGTTCACTTGGTCTGACCATCGTATTGGCGATCGGCTTCGTGGTCTCTTCACTTTGATATTGCCAAAAATGACCAGCTTGCAATGAGCTTAAAAAAAAAACCCAAAAACAACCAACAATTTCAATTCCCGAGCTAAAACGGAAAGGTAACATAACAGAAAAGTTTCCACTTTTATATCACAAAGCAGATAGTCCGCAGTCTTGCGACATAACTCACAAACTGCTGAAGTGTCAGTGCATGTAATATGTTCCATTTTGCTTCGTCTGTGGCATGTGTCTACGTTGTCTTGTCTCGTTCTTGTCGGGACTGTTTTTGGTAGGAGAATAAATTGTGGTGGTATTTAAGTTTTTTGGTAGTTGAGGATTTGGTTTTTATGTATGTCCTGTCGCTTTTTTGCCGAAAACCTTCTCTAGATAACTTGTTATCATGCAGTACCTCTTATACTATTAGATGGTGAACTTACTGTTTGCGATTTACGCCTTTCACATCTTGCATTCATGAGCATTTGATAGGTACAATAGAAATCGCAATATTTCTGTTTCAATGTCCAAGTTGTTGGACTGCTGAATATTATTCTACTATTTTTGAAAGAGTAGGTACTTTAAATAAAATCTCGGCAAATAAGTAAGCGTGACTTGGGATCATGGGATTAAGAATGAAATGATAAATTATTTATTTCTGAAAGTAGGTTTGTAAAAACATTTTGACAAGATTTTGACAAGTGAATCATATTTTAAAAACTAGATGAGTTCGGTGTTTTTCTATCCTACTAACTAGGTAATCTGAGAAGAAAGGTCGAAATAAACTCTTGAGTTTATTTCGACCTTCGAAATTTGAGGTCACAGTGTCTTTTGAAGTCCAAACATAATCTTGGTCAAATCATGTAGATCGGTGTCTGAGATGGTCTTTTTTTAGAAAAGAAACACACAGAATTGAGTGGGCCTTTTCAGTCAGTGCACGCATTTGTCAGTAATCGTGCAGCTCAACTCAGAAGCTCATCTATTCGATGAACAATAATAAGCAACAAACCGAACAAAGAAACTCAGACTCCATCTCAAAAACTAATCTAGTAGGATTATTTCAGTATACGTATAAGACAAAAGGTAAGTGCTCTCCAGTATATAAGATAAGCCTAAGCCTCGCCTGGTATAAGTAAGTGGATAGTGATTCAGTAGTAAATAATGAGCGTTTGAATGCTGCCAGTAGAGCTCTCTCGAAGGTTGATATCGGTTCGCTCAGCCGCCGGGGAAAGACGACAGTATTGTTAGCGGGGGGATTGAGAGGGACGATATTCTAACTGTTGTGAATACCTTCAGAAAGCCGTCCTTTATCAGTTAATTCAGCGGAAAAAATGTATCTCATTATATAACCGTTTCGGCGAAAAACGGTCACCGCCAAGGTGACTAAATCACACAAAGAGACAGTGGCTTATTTTTTATACTACTACGAGCTGATTTTGTCTTTTATCCGTGGAATAAAATTGACGTCTGACAGTTTTAGTATGAAAATACTGTCAAACATAAATAATACACACTCAGGATAAGACTTACCTATTCAAGGTATAAGAGTTTGGTGAAATTAGCCCTTAGTAGTTTATCAACTACCTGGTTTACCATGCTTGGAATAATCATTTCAAAATGTGACGTACAGGTACTTTTACGAAAAATAAATTCATAACTAAAACTAAAATAGCGCTTTCAATAATGTTTTGCCTAAATATATTTATACACAAAATGCAGAACCTATCCAAGTTTCCTAACAAAATACAAATCTGCAGCAGATTACAATCTTAGATTTAGAACTCTCTTGAACGAAGGGCTCAATGATTTATAGCTTAGAGCTTTAAAAAAAGACATGCAATTTTATACATCGAGAAATAAAACCCACCCTCAGCATAAGAACATTGTTTTCAGCGCATCGATGTCAAAGATTTAATATTGAAGCATCGCCCGCTCTTGCCGCTGCGTCGCTTGAATTATTCATCGCACCTGGATACTGATTTTAAAACTATATTTACATTCGCAGTTTGTGTGTTGACTCTTTGAATAGCGTAGTTTATTGGAACTGCATGTCTTTGTGATGTGGTTTTCAAAGGAGCACGACTTTTGAATCATTCAAATGATAATTCTCATGTGACTTCGTTTGTCCATAGCTTTCTGCTTATCTGAACCTTTTGAACAGGTTTTTAGCGCTCGACTTTTGTTCTTTCAAAACTATTTCTGATATTGAAAAAGGTATTGTGTCAGAACCATTAGCAAGTGTGTAGCAGGGTGGAACAGGCACGTCCGTGACGCACACGGGGAGGCGCGGGCTAAGTTTACTATATGGGACTGGCACGGCCGACCGTCATCAGGTACTCTGTACAATGATATGGTAGAAGCGCGGAAAGTTTTTAAAGGGAAGCTGAAGTGGTGTCAAAATCACCAAGAGGCCATTAAAATGGACATCTTAGCCTCACATCACGCAAATTCCGATTTTCGTAGTTTCTGGAAATGTACCAATAAGATGAGCGCGGCCCAAGGCCTTCCCGTGAGCGTTGAGGGCGTTACTGAACCGCAACTAATAGCCGAGGTGTTTAAAGACCACTTTATGGTTCGATCACCGTTGGGGCCAGCGCAGCGAGTGATCGATGATGAGACCCAAACAGGACCCATTTCCACTCTTATCACAGCTAAAGATGTTAAGATAGCTCTTAAAAATATGAAAAGAGGGAAATCCCCAGGTCACGACGGACTCAGTATCGAGCACTTGCAGCATGCGGGTTGCCACTTGCCCAGAGTTTTGGCACTATTGTTTAATTTTTGTATCGCACACTCCTGCTTGCCTGACAGTATGATGAGGACGGTGGTCGTGCCAGTGATTAAAAACAGAACAGGAGACTCATCAGATCGGTCGAATTATAGGCCTATTTCTCTGGCAACGATTGTCGCTAAGGTGCTTGACAGTGTGCTTAACGTACAGCTGGAGAAATATATATCTTTGCACGATGCGCAATTTGGTTTTCGACCTGGCTTATCCACCGAAAGTGCAATCGCGTGCCTCAAGCACACTGTCAGGTACTACGCTGACAGGAGTACACCAGTTTATGCGGCGTTCCTAGATCTCTCCAAGGCCTTCGACCTGGTCTCATATGACATTCTTTGGGATAAATTAAAGGAAACAGGGATACCCAATGAGCTCCTGAGCGTTTTTAGGTACTGGTACGACAGCCAAACTAACGTTGTAAGGTGGGGAAATGGATGTTCTCTGCCGTACAAGTTGGAGTGTGGTGTGAGGCAGGGGGGCTTAACCTCCCCTAATCTTTTTAACTTGTATCTGAATGCATTGATCGAGGGACTCAGCAGTGCGCATGTGGGCTGTTTTGTGGACGGGTTGTGTTTTAATAACATCAGCTACGCAGATGATATGGTGCTGTTGGCTCCCTCGGTCAGTGCACTCAGAAAACTTGTAAAAATCTGTGAGAATTATGCTGCCAGCCATGGGTTGCTGTATAATGTGAAGAAGTCCGAACTCATGGTCTTTGAGGCTGTCGGCAAGAAATGTCCAGTAAATGTGCCACCAATAAAAATTAACGATGTCCCGATTCGTCGGGTACATCAGTTTAAATACTTGGGACACTTGATTGCTGACAACCTTAAAGATGATGCTGATGTTGAACGGGAACGCAGGGCATTGGCGGTACGGGCGAACATGTTGGCACGTAGGTTCGCTCGATGTACAGAAGCGGTCAAACATACGCTATTTAAAGCATACTGCACATCTCTGTACTCGAGCGCCCTATGGATCAGCTGTACCAAACGTGCCGTCAATGCGATGCGCGTCCAATACAATAACGCCTTCAGGGCGCTGATGCGGCTGCCACGTTACTGCAGTGCGTCAGAGATGTTCGCAAAAGCCCGAGTCGACAGCTTCTCAGCTATCGTACGTAAGAAAAGTGCGTCTCTGCTCGCCAGATTGCGTGGCAGTGGCAACAGCCTCCTGAAAGTGATAGCTGACAGGCATGATGAGAGCCCCATAATGGGACATCTCATCAAAACAACACTGTCTGTCGTAGTGTATAAGTATTAACATAGATCATAAGCCACATTGTTACTAACATACTAGTATATAAGTACTAACATAGGATATATTGTTACTAACATCTTTTATGTATTTTTGTTTTTGTCAGTGTGGACCTTTTTGTTGTCTGTCAAATAAATAAATTATTATTATTATTATTATTATTAGTACCTAAGTGAAACACTACAAGGATATTCTGGAGCGTGGCCAAAATCGGAACTAACGCCTCTGTCTTGTTAACCGACTTCAAAAAGGAAGAGGTTCTGAATTCGACTGTATTTTTTTGTATACAGGGTCATTAGTAAAACATTAACAACCTCTTAAGAGATCATTTACTCATCAATATGAAACATTTTTACTATTCCCTACATTTTGACATAAATGTAGGGAACAGCTGATATTTTTTTTACACTTTTAAATTTTCTTTTTACCAAAAATAAAAACCATACTAATATTACAACAAATTATTCTACAAGCAACATACTAAAACACTAGTGTTTTAATTTTTTAGTCCAAATCATTGATTTTTTGTAAATAGATAATAGGTAATTTATTGCAAAATATGAAGGCCCATGACTGAACAATATTGTATGTGTTATTATTTTGCCGTCACCGAGGCAGGCCTAAGAATCGCTGCCGTGACGATTTGGACTCGTGTCTTACCGATTGGACGGAGAAGTTACAGCACAAAGAAAAGTGGAGAAATATGGGGGAGGTCTTTGCCCAGTAGTGGGACAAAACATGTTAATTAAAAAAAAATATATAAGGACATGTGATTAAAAATAAATAAGTATTATTTTTAATCAAGGTGCATCGTCTTCACATATAATTATATTATGTATACAAGACCTTGGAAAACATTTTAAAAGAGTAACGGTGGAGTTTCTTGCCCATTCTTCTCTATACGTAAACTACCTTTTGGAATGGGCGGCTAGAATCAATTCTATTTAGTTGTAATTTTTGACGTTCAAAAGTGCCTTTAATGTGCCTATTTGAAATAAATGATTTGACTTTGACCTTGAATTAACTAAATTAAAAAACAACATATTACGTTGCTCACTGGAAACATTACGTTTCCTCACAGCCACCTAAATTATTAGCGGTCTATAAACCACTGGCTATTTACGCGAATATCAAAAATGATTACCGTAGTAAACAGCGGTAATATCCACACATCATAATCAAATAATTATTGTCGTATCGGCTAAAAGCATATTAACAAATTAACAGGCTCTAAAACAATTACATTATTGGAACGAACAGTAAATATTATAGTGACGTACTTTGAACAGACCGCGCCAATATTTATGTACGTGAGTCATAACGCTAACACTCGTTAAGCTGAAGGTGTACTAATAACTTTTATTATAGCTACGACGTTTTTCCATCTACTACCTTATGGACGTCAAAGGTGGCTCGTAGTTAAATAATGACAGTCACACGGGTAGATCTTCAAGGTTAAGCAACGCTGGCAGAGATCGGTCCTTGGATAGGTGACCATCCATTTCATACCGAGAGCCCTCCGTGGCTTGGAAAGCACGTTAAGTCGTTGGTCCCGGTTATACTTTGTAGATCTTTGACAGTCGTTACGGGTACTCAGAAGTCCAAAAGTCTGACAACCAGTCTTACCAAAGGGTACCGTATTACCCAGTATCTGGATTGTGGAGGTCAGAAAGGCAGTCGCTTCATGTAAAATACTGATATTCATCTGCATCCGGTTAGACTGGAAGCCGACCCCAACATAGTTGGGAAAGGCTAGGCAGCTGATGATGATGATTCTCTATCCTCAAATAACTCCTGCCAACAAAACAGCAATAGTTTCATCTAACTTAACAGACAGATGTGCTGCTGGGCAGTGCTGGGGGAGTTTGTTGCGCCACTTCTTCTTCCCCGATAAACACTAGGAAGTGGTGAAGGGCGGACCTTTTGGGAAACTGCCTTTTGTAATTTTGACGTTCATGCGCTGATTCTAGCCTAATTTGAATAAATGACTTCGATTTTGTTTCATTTTTATTAGTGTATACCAATAAACTAAAATCTAGCTAGCACTACTAATTCTAGCGAACCGAAAAGGCATCAGTGCAATATATGCGACGGAATGCATCGTGGTTTCTACAGCGTATGGGTAGGGTCAGTTCCAAATACATCCTGTGGGATACTTAATTGCCTAACTCCCTAACAATTGATATGCCTTTCATTTTGTTAACTCAACAACATCCACTGCGTTGTCGAGCAGACGTATTTTCTAAACATAAATAAAAAAATAAATTGTTTTCATGTTACGTACCTACATACTTTGGGTGCGGAGGTTCCTTCAAAATCCTTCGAATTTTAAAAGACAACGTGTTACGAAATTGGGGTGCTGGCTTCCTAAATCGACTATGTATAGAAAACTGAATCTCGGAAAGTAATGAATAGGTACCTACTTACTTTGGGTTCACATCATTTCGTACAATTCCCAAAAAAGAAACCTGTGTAGACAATAGATATCAGAAAAAAATTATATGGTGTAAGCCAAGATATTTCGATGGTGTAGACCATAGATACAAGATATTTCTATGGTGTAGACTGTGTAGAGTGCGTGGCGTAAATACCTGATTACTATGATTTATGTTACCTACGCATATAACATTATAAAATTTTGATTTTGTTAACGGACTTAGAGCCCACAGTTGTGCCCCAAACCTAACCCATGTACTAATAACGGCAGTTCATTATACTCGGTATCACAATACTCATGTTTGCTGGTCTTTACCGTACCAACGGCCACTGTTTTGTTGAAGTCTCTCATTGTTCAGTTCCCCATTTAATTGTTTGAAAACTAATTGAAACTCGGTATTTAAACAACATTTCATGTTTGTGGAACATGTTCGTCAAATGCCAAACGTATTTATAGAAGTTATGGAACAATGTTTGTCAGAGAAAGTTGTAGGAGTCGCTGTTCGTGACAATGAAGGGAAAGTGAATTCTTGAAACGGTTTGTTTACGAATTTTGTTTAGGCGTTGAAATATTTTGTGGTGGGTACCCCGACGAAAACTCACGTAAATGATGAGTTTTTTTTTTATGGCTTTTGGACTTTGGTACTGTAGAGGCTTTATGTGTAGCACTACGTTTAGTAAGATAGGCTGGTTATAATTGTATCGATGTTCCATTCGAAGATTCAAACGAATGTGTCAAATATTATATTATGCTGTTTTCGGTTCAATGAATAAGATTCGTATTTTTAGCTTAAAGCTGTAAAGTCGTTTTATCAATATAATAATTACAAGTTATAACGTGTTCTTATTGGTGTACCTCCGATGGTACTATAGAGGACCCCTCAGGACCTCTACAGTACTTACTATCATAATAGCTTCCACTAAAAAAAGGCGATCTTAAAAGCGAATGTTGGAAATGAATCGCATTAGTATCGGTGCTCATACCAGAGACACTTTATTGCAATTAGTAGGTCTCACTTAAAGTTTATTGTTATTCAAAAGCACGCTTTGCTCTGATTTCAATAAAGTACATTACGATACTTACGTGTGGCTTCAGTAGTCCATTATTGCACAGCGTGAAGGTGCTTAACGCCGTGCATTAATAGACCTTCGTCGTCGTCGTCATCGTTTTAGCCGATAGACGTCCACTGCTGGACATAGGCCTCCCCCAATTTTGGGGGGGGTTTGCCATAATCGCCACGCTTGGCAGGCGGGTTGGCGATCGCAGTATGGTATGATGGTGGAATAAATAGAGAACGCTGCTGCCCATTCTCCGGTAAGACCCTTAGTCGCCTTTTACGACACCCACGGGAATTAAGGGGTGGTGCAATTCTTTAAGTCCGGCACCACACAGACAACCTATCGTTAATAGACCTTATCGTAGGTATAATATTTTATAGCTCGTATTTTCTAAACCCGTTTTCTGTGTAAAACTTGACTACTGTAGTCCTGCGGGTTTAGATCACACAGTGCTATAAATACATTTTCAAAACAAACAACCTACATACATTAAATCAACAATGGAAAACTCGAACACTTTTCCTTTATATATCACATACAAAAAACAATATCCTTTCCTATATCATCAAACATTAATTATCTAATTCCATCAGATGCGTACATCTAAAGCCCCATAACGACAGTTCACACTGATTTGATAACGTGCTGGCACCATGCATATTTCAGCAGCATTTATCTCGTGGTTTTTCAGCCCTGAAAACTTTACCGTTGGAAATTCCCATGCCCGAAGAGGGGAATTTCAGAGCGGTGTTCACACGGATCCATATTTTATTAGTAGACCGGTTTTGATTTAAATATTTTAGAGTTTGCCTAAAAATGGTTTAGTTTTAGATGAAATATAAGGAATTTTGATTTGCATCAGGTAAGATTATGTTGTGAAACGATGATGAGTTATTTTCTTTCGATAAGATACGACATTGTTTTTTGATTTAGAGCTGATATAACTTCGATTTTTCATCAAGTCAATAATTTTAATAAAATCTATAATTTTGTATTTTTGACAGTTTTGCCATACAAAAACTGTCAAACATCAACTTTATTCCACGAATAAAAGATATTTAACGTTGGATAAAATCGGCTTTTTATAAAAAAGATACGGTTGGTAAGCAGGACGACGGTCAACTTAACGGCCCATCCTTTTATGAAGTCGGTTAAAAATCAACTAAAACTATGATGTTAGGCGTCAGAAATAATTACGATGGCACTACCTACTTCCCTGGACAGGACTTTTCGTAAAGAGCTTAACATAGCTAAAGCTATTACGTTTACAATGCGCGCTCACCCTAATAAAATTAACTAATGGGGCCAAATTAGGGGAACGGCACGATACCCCGTTTTCCCAAAAGCAACGGGATTCTGACAACTATCAGATAAATAACCACTAACCACATTATTACACCTTATAACCACCTTATCACAGGGGTATATTTTCTTATAGAATGACAAAATGTCATAAACGAACAAAATCTGAAAACTAAAAACCATGCTTGTCAAATACTTACGTTTCCAAATGTTTGACTACCCACACTAAACCATCAATACTGTCTTATATTCAAGCCAAGCTTCTCTTAAAACAGCAACCCCTCCCGTTATTTCATTCAACTGATCCAACTCGTTACAAACAAAATATGTAGCGCAACATTGTGGTGCACATTCTGAAAACTCCAAAAATGACAATAAGCACCGTCTTTCGCAAGAAGAAAAGCTGGCATTTTACAATATTTTAAATCTGGATGCTTTTAACTACAAACTCGGTAACATCGCTTGCATATTTCTCCAAGAATAACAAGTTTAAGATTCAGACAAGCCACAGTAACGGGTAGAATGGCTTGCGGCAGATAAATTAATAAAATGCTTTAGCTACGGAGCCGTCGACGTGATGAATGGAATCATGCCGGTTGTTCCGCTCGCAGGTTTGTGGGGCCATGGGAACTGAGGTGAGTCAACAAATATTAACTGGTTCATTAATTTTATCATTTTCCCTAACCTTGAACGATTGTCTTGCCCCCGAATCTTGATTAACCTCGTCTGGCTTTTAGCAATTAAGTCGATCGTTAAGAAAGGACCTTGCATCACTGGATCGGATAAAAGTAGTACATGGTACTGATTACGTCCAAGTTGATAGAATGTTCTTTTTATAAATAGATATTAATAATAATTTTCTTCAGAAGATTTCCCTGCATTTACGGCTACCATTTTATTAGCGGGCACAACAGAACTTAGTAAAACGATGAAAGAACAGTGGAGAACAGTTACTACTCTCTACTGTTCTTCCATCTTTTCACTAAGTCTTTCTATATTAACTCTATCAACGTTCCCAAGGAAATCCCTCACATTCCCCGCTGCCGCGCTGTTACCCCGACCTCATTTGTCAGCGTATGAAGTGAGTTTGCTAAATCACTAATCATTTACCACTACTGCTGTCTTAGTCGTCGTTTCAGCCGATAGACGTCCACTGCTGGACATAGGCCTCCCCCAATTTTGGGGAGGGTTTGCCATAATCGCCACGCTTGGCAGGCGGGTTGGCGATCGCAGTATGGTATGATGGTGGGATAAATAGAGAACGCTGCTGCCCATTCTCCGGTAAGACTCTTAGTCGCCTTTTACGACACCCACGGGAAGTAAGGGGTGGTGCAATTCTTTAAGTCCGGCACCACACAGACAACACAAACGCAGACACAGACAGGCTGTCTTAGTGGACAAAACCAATCTAAAATTTTTATACATCTTCAATCTTCAAATAATAAAAAAAATTGTCTCTTCCATGACTCCCAACATCAATCAGGCCCGTTCCCCGCTGTTTCCCTGGCCTCATCTGTCAGCGTGTGAGGTGAGTTAGCTGGATATCTTGCCGAGACTTCCGCGCGCATTGTATGCAGTCGTATTTCATGCCACTGTTGCTTCGGCATTATGCGCATAGATGCTCAATTGTTTCGTGTAAAGATAACGCTGTCACTGATTACGATGTTTGGGTTTGTTGTGGATTCGATTATTGAGAGGGTTGATTTTGAGGGTGTAAGTATATGTATAAGTACTAAAATCAAATTTTATGAATAGTGTGGAAGTACTTCTGCATGGTCTACCTTTATTGACCAAGTCGAAAAACTCAAAGCGGGGATTAAATAATCTAAATTAGTTTGATGACACTGTATTTGTATATCAAGTTTTTGTGCAAGACTTTGTAGCGGTATCTACCTACAATGCCACAAGCGGACTACGCGTCATACTGACGTCACGTAAAATCCTGCATCTCGCAAGAAGAGTTTACCGCGCAACTAGCATACATACAACGGCCCGACATGAATCATCAGGCAATTGCCCGCCAGACACAACATCCATCTGGTCCTGTGATCTGGTCGGAGGATCCTCCCTTTTCTAAGGAGGATGAGTGAACTTTTCACCTGTTCCTCATACCTCCATAACTTGAAAGGTTTTCTTAACTTTTTTTTCACTATACAATTATTTAAACACATGTAGTAACTTGGTATCCATAAAAATTGCTTCACTTTTTGCAACGATCTCTGGATGAATACAAATCTTTCCAATTCCTTTTCCTTCTTCTTCCGTTCCTTACTAAGGGCTTTTATTTAATTCGTCAAATGTCAACCAAATTAATCCGCCCCGATCCACATTCTAACACCTCAGTGTAAACGGACAGAGCCACCTAATTGAAGCCCCTCAACTCGAGACAAGCCAGAACTAGTCCCTCGACACGTTGACATGTAAACAGGCTAATTTCAGAAGCGGACGTGTGGCTAACTATGTTGCTAAC
This sequence comes from Mesoligia furuncula, assembly GCA_916614155.1. Taxonomy (NCBI): domain Eukaryota; kingdom Metazoa; phylum Arthropoda; class Insecta; order Lepidoptera; family Noctuidae; genus Mesoligia; species Mesoligia furuncula. The sequence continues at coordinate 29,244,439 of OU744800.1, forward strand.
TTAAGTATACAGGGTGGCAGGACTTGTAGGGACATGGACTCGCAAACTGTGACCTCAGCACGAATTCAGCACCCCTTAGGGTAGAAATTATTCGTCCGTTATTTTATAAAAAATCTGCTATTTCATAGAAAAGTGCAATACCTAAGCAGTTAAAATATATGGAATAGCAAATAATGTTTAGGAATCAAAAGAAAAAAACGGAATACTTATACGATCACTTTGTTGTTTGCTGTCTGTCTGTCAAGACCCTTTATCTCGGGAACGCGTGAAGGTATCGAGTTGAAATTGACTACAGTTCCTTGAAGCTGCTAAAAATCAAACTGCTAAGTTAACGTAACCAAAGATACGGGCGTTTATGCCGCGAAAAACGTATATTTCGACACTCTCAAGGGAATCAAAATTTACAGGGTACTTCCCGTTGACCTAGAATTATGAAATTTCGCAAGAAGCAATATCATGAAGCACAAGTAAAGGAAAAAATCCGAAAACCGTAAATTTGTAGTTATATATCTACAAATTTGTACGGAACCCTCGGTGCACGAGTCCGACTCGCACTTGACTGGTTTTTTTAATAAATTACGGAACAATTTCAACGACAATCCCTGAGTTCAGAATCATGTACTAAATTCATGGTAACAGTCTGTATAAGCGTCAATGTCCCAGAAAAAGAAAAAAGGAAAAGAAAGAAAATACGTGTATTTGCTGTAAAAAAGATGCAGAGAAAAACCACAATCACAAAAAACTGGCCAAGTGCGAGTCGGACTCGCACACAAAGGGTTACGAACCACAAGTCAAAAACGCCGAAAAAAAACACGTTTGTTCTATGGGAGCCCCCTTAAATATTTATTTTATTCTGTTTTTAGTATTTTTTATTATAGCGGCAACAGAAATACATCATCTGTGAAAATGTCAACTGTGTAGCTATCACAGTTCATGAGATACAGCCTGGTGAAAGGCGGACAGACGGACAGTGGAGTCTTAGTAATAGGATCCTGTTTTTACCCTTTGGTAACGGAACCCTAAAAAGAACCAATTGGGGGAAAATATGCGTCACATCCACGCAAAACCGGGCATCCTGTATATGAAACAACCCCGCAGTTAGAATGTTGTGCTGGAGTAAATATCTTATGCTACTGAAACTATTGCTGTTTTGTTGGTAGGAGTTATTTCAGGATAGAGAACACAAGTGATAATAAAATTAAAGTGGTGAAACAATTATTACAAGAGCATTACCTTTCCTCTATACTGTATATATATATATGTTTTCAACACACTTGCTCGTAAAGTGGCTCTTATTGAACCGCCCCACACTAGGAATTTCTCCTGTATTGTAGGTGCGTTTACAGACATTTAAACTCACATACACAATCAGCCAGACCCGAAACAACTTCTTGTAGGTCATACAAATATTTGTTCCGTGCGGGAATCGAACCCGCGACACGCAGCGCAGCAGTCAAGCGTTTAACCACTGCACCAACCGTGCCGTCAAAAGTCTATATTGTCCTTGGTCCCAAAATTAACTAATATTTATTTACCTTATGGTGAATGCGCAGGGACCACGGACAATTTAATATGAATGCGCAGTGGTAGACCGCGAAATTCAAATTTTCTTAGGTTTTTTGCAATTTTCAGGTCAGTGTTCGGTCGTATCTTGATCAAAATATGATTTGCGACTATAACAGGTACGCCTTTACAGAATGATAGTCATTCGAATCATTAATACATCTTTCTTATGGAAAAGTTCTTAGGGAAAATATCTAACATGAAAGATTCTATTCTAATGACAATAATTATGTAAATACATATACAATGTGTTGATTTGCATCCTCGTCAAAGTTCAGGAGGTTGTCATAAAATACATAAATAATCAATTGAAGTACGTTATGGGGCAATAACTAGTAAGCGCTGCTTTTTTTTTGTTGTTGAAATTTAACAGTATTTCAGAATTACACCCTTAATTCAATACAAATAAAACAGAATCACCCGACTACGCACACAGCGACAATGCATGCAGCTGTTTTTCCCCGAAATGGTAGCGCCGGCCGTCGCGCCGCGTAGCAATGACCCGATCGGTAGCAATAATTTTACCTAATTTTATTTCGAAAATCACCTACATTATTGTCATAAATTTCGCTTGATAATTAACTCATTTTTGAGCATCATTGGAATACGGAAATCTTACTAATGACAGTAATACTAGTGCGCCAAAGAAAAGTTCACTGACCTGTTATCAGATGATTAAATGATTTTGTTTTTATTTGTGGATTAAATTGGTTGATTTGAAACTTTCCTTCCTACATAACGGGCTTAGGGCCGGCAATAATACCTACGTTAGTTAGTGTACCGATCTACTAAGTCTAAAAATGATGTTTTCTACGTTTGATGAAATGGAAAGACGTGCTAGTTAAGTATAAGTACGTGGTATACTTACTTTCAACTCTTAGGTAAACACTCGTCCATCCACAGGATGTTGGCGTCTTGGTGTTCCAGGAACCAGCGACCAAAATGTAACCCGCACAGCATTATCACCTGGGTGAATGTCTTGTGCCCGATCGGGATACATTTCCACGAACATCCGGATGGCTCCACGTAGGCTGTCTCCACTGATGGCGACCATCTCCACCAACTCGGCATTTGAGTAATTGTCCGTCATCACACTTTGTAACTACGTCTCGATGTACGGAAATTCGCAAAGCGCACTCGCGAACACTTTGGCGAGTTCAATCACACTGTCGGCGCCGGCCCCGGCGGGGAAAAGGGGCGTGGCTAGGAGCGGCGCGGGAGTGTGATTGGGAGATGGGATTGATTACCTACGAATTTATCGAATGAGAGTTGTTAGAATGGTTTGCATTTGTGTGTGTGTGAAGCGCGGTTATAGGGCTAGTAACAGACGGGCCGCGTTTAAATACGGCTGGTTCACACTTACGGATTTCCTTAAATAAGAATATAAAATAAAAAAATACCTACTCATTTTATTGTTGATTTGGGTCGAGAATCATTAGCATAATTACGTCCTTGAATTTGACTAGGATGCAAATCAACACATTGTATATTATAGTCGCGAATCATATTTGATCAAGATACAACCTGATACTGACCTGCAAATTCCAAAAAAACGTAAGAAAATTTTAATTATCCACCTTAAATTTTCGGTGGTCCCTTCCGAAACCAAACGGAAAAGACCTTATCTGGCGTTCTATTATTGAGGATTCTCACTGAACTAATGTATATTTCTCTATGCCAATAGTACTTCCTAATTACAATTTGAAAACTAAACTACAATTTGAAATACGACAACACTACGATCAGTCTAAACATTATTTTGTGTTTATTATATTTTTTCTATAGGCTGTTTAGAGATTTTGTCAGTGCCATAGACTAATATATTTAAAACGAGAGTCAGTGCTTTTATTTACACCTGCGCGCGCATCGCCGGTGCGCGTAGGTGTAAATAAAATAGTAAAACAAAACTAGCGCGCCATTTTCCAAGTAAGTTAATATTTAACAACAACAACACAAGTCTGTTTTTTTCCTTGCAAGTGTGTTGAAAAACGTTCTATGAAACGCGTGTGCATTGATCATTAGACTTTCTGCTTTATTATCACGCGAGCCACGGAGAGCGCGAATAATACCGCCTCGAGCATAACGATCAACATAGTAGCACACATGTACATATCATAATGTACTATTATATATTTATTTAAGTATACTTATGTTGTTTTTTGCATTACATGTCTAGGTTTATTTAATATTCTAGTTTGAGACTTCACACATTCATATTTTTCTCTTTTACTTCTCCTTTTGCAGGTCTTTGTACTCAAATTATAATTATGTCATTTCCCTATGTATTTTACTGTGTGTATGTAAATTATAAAATAAATAAACAATTATTCTACTCATCTGTCACGGCTGGTTGTGACGCTATTTGCGATGTGCGCGACATACAATCCGTACTAATTACCCATGCGAAAGTGTGTCTGTTTGTTATCTCTTCACGCTTAAACCGCAGAACCGATTTAGATGAAATTAGGTATAGAGATAGTTTGAGTACCGGGAAATGACGTAGGTTAGTTTTTATCCCGATATTCTTACGGGATCAAGACTTATGTGGGTGAAACCGCGGGGCGCTGCTAATATGTGAAAACAAAAACACCCAAAGCCTCCTATTACAAGGGACTTAAACATATCTGACGAAGTGTGGGTGCACTATAGGTACCTACAACTCTGGCTAACCCTTCGGGGATTACAGGCGTGATGTTATGTCATGTGTGAAAAATAAAAACAGCTGATAAATAAGAAAGAAGTAAAAAAGAAAATACGTTTATTTGAAGCAAACGTCATCATAATATGCCTAGCCTTTTCCCAACTATGTTGGGGTCGGCTTCCAGTGTAACCGGATGCAGCTGAATACCAGTATTTTACATGAAGCGACTGCCTATCTGACCTCTACAACCCAGTTACTGGGTAATACGAATCCCCCTTGGTAATATTGGTTGTCTGACTTTCGGGCTTCTGACTATCCGTAACGACTGTCAACATCCACGAATGACAGCCGGGACCAACGGCTTAACGTGCATTCAGAGGCACGGAGGGGTTTCGGTATGTAAATATGGTCACCCATCCACAGACCAACCACGGCAAGCGTAGTTTAACCTGATCAATTGACCTGTGCGGCTGTTATTACTTGGCCACAAGCCTATTTGCGGCAAACGTGACGCATCAAAAAAAAACACAAACAAAAAAAAACAAAAAACTATTTAGGAGAAAACATGATGCGTCACATCTACAAAATACAAATACATAAAGATTATAAGATGGACTGCAAAATTATTGTATGTATCTATTAGATAATTAATTTATGTCATGTTTTCATTTTTAATTCTTTTACCTATTTTGGTATAGTAATTTTATTTTATTTTAGGTCCATCGTCTTCACATATTATTGTATAACTAGCTTTTGCTCGCGGCTTCGCTCGCGTTAAGTATTATTAAAAAAAACTAATACATTTACATCCTCCATCATCCCTTATTTTATCCCCATGGGGGTTGAATTTATCAAAATCCTTTCTTAGGGGATGCCTACGTCATAGTAGCTATATGCATGCGAAGTTTCAACCCGATCGGTTTAAAATTGACAAAGTTTCATACAAAGTTTCACCCCCTATTTTATCCCCTTGGGGGTAGAATTTATCAAAATCCTTTCTTAGCGGATGCCTACGTCATAACATCTACCTGCATGCCAAATTTCAGCCCGATCCCTCCAGTGGTTTGGGCTGTGCGTTGATAGATCACTATGTCAGTCAGTCACCTTTGAGTTTTATATATTTAGATTAATGTATACAAAATATTGTAAAACATTTTAAAAGAGTAACGGTGGAGTTTCTTGCCCATTCTTCTCCATACGAAAACTACCTTTTGGAATGGGCGACTAGAATCAATTCTATTTTTTCGTAATTTTTGACGTTCAAAAGTGCCTTTTAAGTACCTATTTGAAATAAATGATTTGACTTTGACTTATTAAAAAGACTAAAGGCTCCTGCAAACAGGCGCGACACGCGATAAAATCGCATGCGACACAAAGGCACCGCAACTCGCGCAACGAGCGGGGCCCTTGCGTCGCGCTAGTTTCTAGAAGCCTTAAGGGTAGTCGACGGTATCTAATAAGTGGAAATCCTTGCTGGAAATATCATGTTTTTTACAGTTTGTTTGAATTTTTTAAATGTTTATTCAAAATCAAAAGTCTTGTTTCTGCCTGCTGTTAAGTTTATGTTGGGGTCGGCTTCCAGTCTAACCGGATGCAGCTGAATACCAGTATTTTACATGGAGCGACTGCCTATCTGACCTCCACAACCCAATTACTGGGTAATACGATACCCCTTGGTAAGACTGTTTGTCAGACTTTCGGGCTTCTGACGACGTAACGACTATCAATTTCCGAGGCACGGAGGGGTCTCGGTATGTAAAGATGGTCACCCATCCACGGACTGACCATGGCAAGAAGCATAGCTTAACCTGATCGACCGGCACTTGCGGCTGCAATTGCTTAGCCACGAGCCCCTTCAAATCAACATCAAAAGTCATTTATTCAAATTATGCTGAGAATTACAACTTTTCGAACGTCAAAATTACATAAGACAGTCTCCCAAAACGCCCGCCCTTGACCACATCCTGGTGCTTCCGCTGGGAAGAAGAAGTGGCGCGACAAACTCCACAGCATTCCTGACTACTAGTTTCGTTGCAATCCGTTGCGTGAGCTTTTAGTAGGTGCCTTATAAGTATCATTCTTATTTTTCTTGGGGCTACTGCCCAAGGTCTTCTGCTCGTTAAGTGTTCAAACACACGAGTGGTATGCTTCAACCTCAGAGGCAACTACATCCGACGATGCTCGTGTATTTGAATCATCATCTGCCTAGCCTTTTCCCAACTATGTTGGGGTCGGCTTCCAGTCGACTGTCATCTAACCGGATGCAGCTGAATACCAGTATTTTACATGAAGCGACTGCCTATCTGACCTCTACAACCCAGTTACTGGGTAATACGAATCCCCCTTGGTAATACTGGTTGTCTGACTTTCGGGCTTCTGACTACCCGTAACAACTGTCGAAGATCCACGAATGACAGCCGGGACCAACGGCTTAACGTGCCGTCCGAGGCACGGAGGGGTTTCGGTATGTAAAGATGGTCACCCATCCAGAGATCAACCGTGGCAAGCGTAGCTTAACCTGATCGCGCGACCTGTGCGACTGTTGTTATTTAGCCACGGACCCCTCGTGTATTTGAATACAGTGCTGATACACTCGAGCGGCAGTCGTCGACGCGTGTCTATGGCTGCAGATACCACTGCCGTTAAAAAAAACAACAGGGCTGTAATTCTCTATGACACAAATGAACGAAACCGCGCGAAATGAACGCGAGATTGGCGGGATGAGTTAAGGAATTGACGTGGTTTCAAACTCAAACTCAAAGCATTTATTTAAATCAAACCATTTACAGGCACTTTTGAATTGTCAAGAAATCGGTCAGTCATAAAATATAATGCTTTAAGATAGTAAATATGAAGCTAGTTGCCCATTCCAAAGCGTAGGTACTATGGAGAAGAACCGGCAAGAAACTTCATGGACACTCTTTTAAATTATGTTTTTACAAAAATATTATTTAAATCATTAATGTTGAATTATAATTATACATATGTAAGAACTATGTAAAAAAGAGGTACGCGTAAAAAGCATCACAGAAAAGAACAATCCAAAAATAAAATTTCGAAGTTTCGAAGTGGAATCGTTAAGTGGTCATAGTGAAATTAGTGAAATAAGGCCCAGGAAAGAAATTGATAGTATGTATGAACACGGACGAACAGAAGACCTTGGGCACACTAAACGAAAACTTTGAACCCTTCATTTAGTTAGCGTAACCTTTTACTATCCAAACTGAAACCTCAGGCCAACGAACTTGAACATAATAAACAATTTAACATCTAAACAGTATCTACTGCCGACAAGATAACATAACAAAACGATAATTAGTACACTGACTCACAAAACGATATTTAATGTAATGAAGTCTTACTACAGTCACGTGCAAAATTATGTAGGTAGGTAGATTTTCTCGTAGCAGCCAATCAAGTTTTAAAAAGGATAATTATGATACATTTTATACGTAGGTATTGAAAATAGTATCGTGGTAATTAATTTTTGTAATGCGGATCACACGCGCCACGCGACGGGTCACGGTAAACGGAGGCTAATTCCCCTCGCATTTTATTGAAATTGGATGTAAAAATTCCACACGTGGTGGCGCGTTATCTGCGCCCCGTCGCGTGGCGCGTTGTAGTGTGTGATCCGCCTAAAACTTTGAGATACCATCAATTTCTTTCCTGTTGTTTCTTTCTAACTTTGTAGCAAATTGAGTATGTAAAGATCGTAGCAGGTGGCGTTTTGTAGTTTTACCTACCCCTAGGGGTAGAAGCCGAGAGTTTATGTATATACTAGCTGCGCCGCGCGGTTTCACCCGCATAAGTTTTGATCCCGTGGGAATATCGGGATAAAACGTAGCCTATATGTTAATCTAGGGTGTCAGAGCTACCTCCATACCAAATTTTATCAAAATTGGCCCAGCCGTTTGAGCGTGAAGAAGTAACAAACATATAAACACACACACACGTTCACACACACGCTCACAAACTTTCGCCTTTATAATATTAGTGTGATGAATGTTTTCCTCACTTTAGTTACGATCATTATGTATGTACAAAGGCCAGCACATCAAGCTACTCGAAACTGTCAAATTTTCCCAATCATCTTTGAACCTTATACTTTAGTGATAAAGTGGAAAATCTATTAAATAAATTTGACAGATTGTAGTAGCTAGATGTGCTGGCGTCTGTACTTGTACCTCATGAATACTTTCGCTGAGTGTACATCGATTCCCTAGTTCCGATTTTCCATCCGCAGTAAGTACCTTAAGGGGACTACCTACATGACCTAAAGCGCGGTCACTGTCGGACTGCGTAGAAAAGAAAGAGAAGCACGATGACACAACGCTGGTAATTTATTGCAAAATATGAAGCAATTATATATTTACAAAAAATCTATTGTTTGGACTAAAAAATTAAAACACCAATTCTTTATGTTGCTTGTAGAATAATCTGACAAAAAATCATAATGATTGAATGTATATTAGTATGGTTTTTATAGTGAAAATAAAGTTTTTATAGGTATCTTCATGATTTTTTCTATCGTATCAAATCAGTTTAACACACTATCAAACTACTACTACCATATTATATTCTGAAGAATATCATAATTATATTTTTCTGATTTTGTTTACTATAGTCGATCATTATCTGAAACGGAACTATTTTATGATATTTTATTTTAACCTACTTATTATGTTTGTCGGAAATACGTCAGTCATTCGTTTGACTATTGCGCAATAACCAACACTACCCATATTACGCCCACAATAATTAAAATATGGTTGATGATGTCGAGAGACGTACCTTCTCCGTCATATTTTACATCAATGCATTTTTTTTTATATTAATAAATTATTATACATGTTAAAGTGGTAAACTTTGATTTCTATTTCGCTTCGTCTTTATGAGCGTGACTGTACAACCCTACAGACACGTTTCAATTTTATATAAATTTTGTAGGTGCGTCCCCAGAGGTGACAATTTAACTAATTCTCTTGAGCCCAATTAACTCATTGCGTGAACTGAATTGTTTGAAGATAAGGAACGACTGGCTAATTTAATTTTGGTTTTAAACTCTTCGTTAGAATGTAAATTGCTTGGAAAAGGGTGGAAGTTAAAACAGTGAATGATAACGGTGTAAAATCATTTTTTAAATTTACTACCTTGGAAGAACAAACCTGTAAATACGTACTTTCAACCACAAAACAGCATACAAACAAAAACTAGTGAGATAACAAACTCCTCCAGACAGTATTTCGGTCACGGCGGCCAATCTCAACGGAGACTGAGACTTCGGCGCGGGAGATATTATAGTGCACAAGTGTTCGCGCAGACATAGGTGCACTCCCTCTTCCCTCACTCTCATAGGACGATGGGACGGCAATCCGACACGACCAGAGAGAGATCAGGCGCAGGACCAACGGCTTAACGTGCTTTCCGGCAGGCAGGCAGGTATCACACCGCCAACATCCAAACTTCGGGCTGTTATTAAGAAATTCCTAATGGAAAAACTCAATAACACTTCACCCGACCCGAGAATCGAATCCAGGACCCCACAAAGCAGTCGCTAGTGAGTTACTCAGCAATCAACGCTCCAAAATAAAAATAAAAACGTTTAATACAAACTATTTAAATGTTAACATTTTGTTAGTAGGTAGGTACCTATTAAATATCTTAAAACTATATACTCATGAGGAGATCAATTAATGTCAATTTAAGTAACAAGACAAGTAAAAAAACAAATTAAATTGGAATAAATATTTAAAAAAAAAATAATACATACTTATTCCTCTTCTTTAAGAGGTCCATGTAGTCTTCTTAAAGAGGATTAAGGTCCGTCATTGATTTATGATTTTGAGCCCTAAATACTATACAATCCACCTATTGAACTCAAACAAAGCAGTGCCACTTTATACCAACAAAAATAAGTTTTAACTAAACGGAAAAAATCTTTTACTCGAAATTCTCGCAAATGCTAATAAAATTACCATATTATTCAGAGAAAGTATTTAGGCCCATGTTACGAAACACCCAACAAGAATTTTTTTACATAAGCAAGTTTTGCTAAACACCGTTTAGGAGAAACCGTGTCTATGTAGAGATAAACTTGCCACAATAGAGTTTCGTAGAGACAGTAAAACCCTGCAGGCGAGTGTACGGAACCGCTGGGAAATCACTAATAAACGCTCTTGTGCGTTCCAGATAATAAGGCTGCATCGAGACTGGCGGTCGAAACACGGGAATTCCACCTCATCATCAGCCTACAGCAGTCCACTGCAGAATTGGAGAGGCTTATGTCCAGCAGCTGTAACATAAGCAATTGCACACCATTCAACTCGGTTCTCACAATTCTCATCCAGCTTCTACCAGCCACCCTGCGAACAGCCTGGCTTCCACCTGCTTCGTTGAAAAAATGGCTTAAATGATTTAGAGCTGATTTTTCTACCATCAGATCACTTTTATTTAAGGAATTTATAAGGTGGTTTCGCAGCTTTTGTTTGCAAATAAACTACACCACCATAACTATTCTTCTGAAAAAAAATCACACGAATAAAAACTGTGCTACTAGAATAAAATGCATTACCTACCTGTCCTACCCTTACTATACCTATTCCATAAATGTCAATTGCTCAACGTAAGCCTCTCATTGACTACCTGCAATTAACGGTTATTAGCACAAACTGAAAAACACGAGGGGTATTTTGGCAGATGGATTAATACGCGGTGACGCTCAAACGTCAAAAATGTATGGTTATACATTCACTAATCCTTAACTAAGCAATGTTTATAAATAAAGAGGAATATTTATATCTTTGAGTATCATAAAAAAAAACCTCAAAAAATTATTTGTGAAAAATTATTCATCAAGCCATAAAAAAAGATATGTGGGGTGCATTCAAAGGGAACTGACGTGAGCATTCAAAGACATTCATGCGAGTATATTCCTGGCATGGAGGCTTATCTTTTTAACAAATTATGAGTACCTAATTAGTCCCGTATAGGTTATGACTACACGAGAGCATAAAAAAGGTAAGAAAGAACGTAAAAATGATGGCGTTTCAACAGCCAAGTTTGTCCGCACCCTAAAAATATTTCCAAAAGATGCTTGCTGTACCGTTTTCTCAATATTACTGAATATTGTATTTACTGGTTACCTTTCGGTTAGATAACTGAGGATTTTTTATATAAACGTGTGTGTCTTACATTTCTATCTCGTGAGATGGGGAAAACAATAAGGGCCACTTTTTCAGTGTATTTGTGACAAAAATAGAATTAACTTATTTTGTTTCTTTCTTTGCTTTGCATTTCCTAAAAGGACCGCGAAAATTTTAAAATGACGAAAAATTTGATTATGTAATTTTTTTTTTTTATTTGAAAATTTTGGCAGCCACCCTCTTGGATTTTTATTTTGACCTCACTATAGGCCTCAGCACTCTGGAAACCCATTAAAATAACACCCATGATGAACATTGGAAAAAATTTTGCTGCCGCCATCTTGATTTCCATTTTGTCTTTATTATCGGCTTCAGCACGCTCGAAAACCATGAAAACTATTATATCATCTAGCCTAGCCTTTTCCCAACTATATTGGGGTCGGCTTCCAGTCTAACCGGATGCAGCTGAATACCAGTATTTTACATGGAGCGACTGCCTATCTGACCTCCACAACCCAGGTACTGGGTAATACGATACCCCTTGGTAAGACTGGTTGTCAGGCTTTGGGGCTTCTGACTACACGTAACGACTGTCAAAGATCCACAAATGACAGCCGGGACCAACGGCTTAACGTGCTTTCCGAGGCACGGAGGGGTCACGGTATGTAAAGATGGTCACCCATCCACAGACCAACCGCGGCAAGTGCAGCTTAACCTGATCGATCGACCTGTGTGGCTGTTATTATTTAGCCATGGGCTCCTCTCTCTTTCTATTATATATTTGAAAAAATTCGCATGGACATAACGCTTTTTCGTTTCGTTACGATTTCTCCCAGTTCAACTCTACCGCAAGCTTCCTTAAAGAACTTCGTTCCAAAAACTAAATTACTTTTAGGAGACAAATAAATTCCTATACACAGCTCAATGTAATGTGGTGTAACTACACCACATTACATTGAGTTCAAAAATAAAGTTATTGTAGCGTTTAACTAAGTCTACACTCCTATTCAACATCTGCCTAGCCTTTTCCCAATTATGCTGGTGTCGGCTTCCAGTCTAACCGAATATATAACTCAGAATTTGCCAGCACTATTTCCCAAATATCTTTACACACACGTGTGAATAAGTGTTGAGCTGAAAAGTTTACAAAGGCTACGCGTTTAGCTGATACTGCAGTTTCACATTGTTGCTGCAAATTCATACAATGTTACATGGATGGATTCCAACAGTTATCGCCGTGTATATTGTTTTCGTTTATTGGATTGAGCAAAATAACTTTTAGGATCATATTTTTGCCAAACTATGAAAAGTAAAAAATAAATAAATCTTATCATCTGCCTAGCCTTTTCCCAACTATGTTGGGGTTGGTTTCCAGTCTAACCGGATGCAGCTGAATACCAGTATTTTACATGGAGCAACTTCCTATCTGACCTCCACAATCCAGTTAATGGTAATACGATACCCCTTGGTAAGACTGGTTGTCAGACTTTTGGGCTTCTGACTACAGATCACGACGAAGACACTCCTATTCATTATGTCAAATTAAACTTTCCCTTTATTGTTTAATATCAACAGAAAAGCGTTTGCCAGTGTTCATGCTTGTAATTTAAATTCTAAATAAGGACCTTCCTACAATATTGACACGTTGTGGCCAAAATAGGAATTAAGTTCAGGCATTCTAACTCTTGTTTACTTTAGGAAGAACCTGTTCTTTTTAAATTACACCAAACCCATATATCTATTAACAGAACAAACCATGCAAAAAAATCAAAGAAAAATACGTTTCCTCATTTTTTCCGCCATGACAAACCAAATGTTACATTAGCAGTTAACATCGATCGTAGGTGTAGTCGACTTTAATCCAACATCCGCACACCGCAAACAGTCCATGTGAGCTGCAAAAAACATTATTGGATAGCAAAAAAGCTTTTAAATGAAAGGAGATATTGCTTGTTGCGAAAATTGACTTCCATGAAAAAAATAACTGAAACATGTGTTTACAATAATGATTTTTAGGGCTTCGAACCTCAAAAGGAAAAACGGAACCCTTACCTACAAGATCACTTCGTTGTCCGTCTGTCCGTCAGTCAAGACAATTTTTCTCAGGAACGCGTGGAGTTATCAAGTTGAAATTAATATGAAATTCTGAGAGCTGCAATCCCTGCAAGCTGCGAAAAAATCAAACTTCTAAGTCAACGCAATCAAACGATTCGGGTGTTTACGTTCCGAAATCAAAACCCATAGGGTACTTCCCGTAGACCCAGAATCGTGAAATTTGGCAAGAAGCAATGTCATGTAGCACAAGTAGAGAAAAAGATCCGAAAACTGTAAATTTGTTTTATTTTGTCATGTACATTACATTCCAAAAAATAATAATTTTAAAACTATTCACATACTTACTTACGTATGGAGCCGTAAGTGCGCGAGTCCGACTCGCACTTGACCGGTTTTTTCAAACAAACTAAATAATAGTGATGGGCCTACTTTGGGTTTTGTCAATCTTTGACGAGCTATAGTGACAAAACCATTACATATTGTATGTGATTGAATGTTCGTATGCAAACTGGGAGTGGCATTAGATATACGCAGTTTATTTTATTATCGTGCTGGCATTTCCACCTGCGCCTGGTCACGCGGACCATCACGAGACATTGATCGCTTAACAAACACTTCCACACAATAGGCATAACTGACAGTCTCTTGTTCAGGGCTTGCATGAAGGCTGATGAAACCGTTGCGCATGTGCTCTCTGAGTGCACAGGCGTCACCCAGATTAGGTCAGAAACCCTCGGGACACCCAGATCTTACACAGATGTTCTCAATAGGCCAGGAGACTTAATCAACGTCTGGAGGGAGGTGGGCTGGTTGGAATAACCACCGACGGCCGCCATGGCCCACGCGCAATGGTCCACTTGAAGGACTATGTGCGGAAACCAAACCCATAACATAGAACATAGAACATCGTCTCCACCTTGTTTATAACATCACGCTTGTAATTTGCTGTTAGGATAAGCAGAGGCGTAGGAACACTCACCTTGCACCAGTTATGTTTAAGATCTGTGTAATTGGAGCGACCACAAACCTAGTCTCCAGGATCACACTCAGAAACCTAAAGGTCTTAAACAACACAGATAACTTTTGAAAGATTTCCCCGATCCATTTATTTCCATTTAAATCTAAACACTTTTCTCTCTCTCAAACCGTTGTTAAAGTACGCAAAACTTTCGCCCGTCACTCAAACCAAAGTGCCTCATGTAAGACACGTCATATTCGTGTAAACAAGACGTTGACGCGAACGTGACGAGCCCATGACGAGGCCGTGACAAGTTTCCGCTAGTCTGAGCCCGTCTAAGTACGTACTCACAGATCTATGGTACGTACTTTAAAAGCTACTTACAGTCACAGGGGTCCTATCAGTTGGAATCGGGGGTTTTGTCCAAGTTATGAGTGAATAGCGGAGAGAAATAGCGCAGTTATGTTTGTTATAACAACTTGTAACAAAAGCTGGGGGTGTCAGAAGTTCTATTGAGTACCTAATTATCTCAGAAAAATAACATACACACACACACACACACACACACTACACACACACATCACATTTGCTTATTTTCAATTTTAAATCTTTATATTCCAGCTGCCTCATGATGTTTTCCATTATTATGGGCGACTAGCATCACCCTGCGGTTTCGACCCCATGGGAATATTGGGATAAAAAGTATCATATGTGTTAATACAGGAAATGGTCTATTTATGTGCCAATTTTCATCCAAATCTGTTCAACGCTTTACGCGTGATTGAGTAACAAACATCCAAACATCTTCACAAACTTTCATTAAGTAGAGTTTACACCAGGTCGGTTTTCGCCTTGCGGCTGTTCGCTTACCAAATCGCCTGACAAACCTAATCGTTGTCCCTTTTACACAGGTTGTTAAAAATCGCAGGTGACTAGTTAATTCTGTATCAAAATTTCGACCTTTATGCGGCCGGCGATCGCCTGCGACTGAGCATTTGCACGGTCAATTTTAGTCGTATGCGACCTGTCGCGACAAACTTATTCTACTTTGGAACTTGCGATTTTACTCACCTGCGGCCTTGCCGAATTATCAGCCAGACAGTGCGGCTATTCACCTGTGTAAAGACCACATTACTGACGTCATGAACCCGTAACTCCATGAACCACCACAAAAAACGAAGATCGACAAATATTTAAATTATTCTACTATATAAAATAGCTTTCATCTTAGGCACGAATTAGTGAGCCTATCTTACAATAACTATCATAAAATAACTAATACATCACACTGAGAAAGTTTAATTTCCCTACGGAGTACGGGGCAAAAGGACTTGATATCATGAATGGAGAAAACGTTGACTGTTTACTAAATAGAGGTTAAAAGGTATACAGGGCGATTAAAAAAGTATCAAAACGGAGGAGGTTGACAATTTGACTTTTTTTTTTTCACTCTTGTCCATTACCCGTTAGGAGAACAGCTCGCTCGTTGCGAATCTATTATTTCATACTTAATATCTTTTCGTATTGTATGTTTTATTTCTTATTTTGATTGTTGTTTTTGTTAATATTTAATCGCATGCTGCACCGGCTGACGTCATCACGTCGACGCCGGCTGTCGCTGAAAACCAGCGCTGGGGCTCTGTCTCGTATAGGGTCTTAGCATTATGTTGAGCGATGGCCGTTTTGCGTAGATGTGACGCACACTT
Source organism: Mesoligia furuncula (assembly GCA_916614155.1). NCBI lineage: Eukaryota > Metazoa > Arthropoda > Insecta > Lepidoptera > Noctuidae > Mesoligia > Mesoligia furuncula. Next base: position 29,260,507 of record OU744800.1, read on the forward strand.
TCTCCCAAATTGTTATTTTGTTTTATTTTTTGTTTGTGTCTTTATTTTTATGCGTCACGTTTGCCGCAAATAAACGTTTTTTCTTTCTTTCTTTTTTTTTCTTTCTATATACAAGATGTTAGCTTAAACGAGGGACATACAATTGTTATTTAATTAAAAACTTTTACTAAGAGGCCAAACCTAAAATCGACAAAAAGTAGGGAACAGCTAAAGCGATCCTTTCTCGTGTACAAGCTAACTCGTGGCGTAGATAAACTCGCTTCGCTCGCTCGCGCGAATAAGTGCGCTCTGCTTAGTCGTGTCGTCTGTGGGCCCGCTTCGCGTTACGGAACTGAGCTCGCTACACTGGGCTGCTTTTGAAGTTTTTCGTTTCAGTTTAGCTTGATGTGAATGTGACCACCTCTCATTATTTAGGATGGAGCAAGCTGGGCGTGATAGTGGCTGACAAAGTGCAAGCACCGACTAAGGGATGGTAAGTGTTAGATATGCAGGTATAGGACAGACAACAGTCAAAAAAATAATTGCCTACCTATAATACTTAGGTTGAAAACAAAGCTTGATGTGAATTATCTTGGTTTGATTTTCAGATTTTTGTTTTAAATTCCCCTTAAAATGTTAAGACGTCTGAATATCGAATATAACTATTATAATAGGCGATGATAAGAGGAACCATGTGTGGCTATCTAAGATGGTGATAAAATCAGTGTCATGATTATTCCTATACCTTCAATTTGAACTCTTAATTTGTGGCTGTCGTACAGAAGTTTAGTATACCCAATTCACGTGCCCAAACTAAAACTCAAACTCAAAGCATTTATTTCAATTAATCCTTGTACAGGCACGTTTAAATTGTCAAAATTAAATAGTCTGTCAGTTAGTCAGAAAGTTGAAGCTAGTCATCATCATCATCATTTCACCCGAAAGACGTCCACTGCTGGACATAGGCCTCCCCCAAAAAGGGGGGGGGGCTTTTTTTTTTTTTTTTTTTTTTTTTTCGTATGGGAAATCGAGGAGCGGAAGGGAGTGTCAGACTCTTACTGACTAAAACCCACCCGTGTTCCTTCCTTAGCCCTTTATGTTCCGGGCCAGCGGTAACCCTTTCGTACAATCCCGCTGACCCGGCAGGCTTCGGCCCTAAGGGGCCCCTCCTCGATGCTGACATCTCTTTGAGGCGCGCGTGGAACACATACGCGCCGTCCGGCACGGGCCTGGTCCTGATCGGACGGTGAGCTACCCATTACTCTCCGCCCGCAGGCCCGCGCCTACGGAGGCCGGGAGTCGTTACGCGGCTCCCGACGCCTGGGGCGTCCCCCGCGGCGGCTGAGACGGGAGGCTCTCTCCCTGAACCGTCCCGCCACCTCCTTCGCTAGCATGACTGCTTCGCAGAAGGAGGTGACTGCCTCCCACTCCCTCTCGCCCCAGACCATGGCTTGCACCAGGGCCGGACGCGAGAGGTAGCCGTCGCTGCCGATCGCCTCTACGAGGACACGGCGGTGCTCCGCCCAAGCGGGGCAGACCTCCACCGTGTGCTCCACCGTGTCCTCTGGGCGATCCTGACAATGGTGACACCCGGGCGTTTCCTCCCGCCTGATGATGTGCAGGAACCTCCCGAAACTTCCGTGTCCGGTGAGGACCTGCGTTAGGCGGTAGGTGAGGGCGCCGTGGCGCCTCTCTAGCCACTCCTCAAAGAGGGGTCTTATCGCCGCTATCGCGGCGTGCCCTGCGCTGGGTTGCGACAGTCGCTCTTTCCATGCCGCCATGAGATCGCGCCGGAGATCCGTCCGCTCCGCAGCGATTTGCCGCGGAAGCGGATCCTCTCCCCGGTGTAGTGCCTCCGCGCGCCACTCATACAGGCGCGCGAGGACTATCGCCTCCAGATCCCATGGCGGCAGTCCGGCAAGGAGGCTTGCCGCCTCGCCAGAGATCGTGCGGTAGCCCCGGATAATATGGTATGATATGATGGTGGAATAAATAGAGAACGCTGCTGCCCATTCTCCGGTAAGACCCTTAGTCGCCTTTTACGACACCCTCGGGAAGTAAGGGGTGGTGCTATTCTTTAAGTCCGGCACCACACAGACAACTGTCAATTGACAGACTGGGTTACATATACATAACAGTAAGGAATCTCCACTCACTAGGTTAGATTACAGTTTTGGATTAATGTTTTCACGAAAACAAACGGCGTGGACTAGAACGCACATACTTATTCATTCTTTTCGTATTTTCAAGGTTGTTCAGGGCTGCACACAATCTGTACGATTACTCTTATAGAGACACATCATAAAATCGCGATTGTATTCCCCAAAAGGTTTCCCCACATTTCGCCCCTAAAGAGATTATCCGTTTTATTTATTTTTTGTTTTTCCGTAATTCTACTAATAATATTATAAACTAGCTGTGCCCGCGACTTCGTCCGCGTGGAATAGTGACTTTTCGGGCAGCATATTTTGAATTACATATACCGTCTACAGACCGGGCATTTGCTGTCCGAACCCTCTGAGAACTCAGGCGAATTTCAGTGAAAGTCTAAGACTCTAGTGCTTGAGCTTCACGATCGGCAGTGAGACGTATTTCTCGTTCTTCCTGTGTTTCCTGAGACCGAACATTTGCTGTCCGAACCCTCTGAGAACTCAGACGAATTTCCCTATCAGTGAAAGTCTCAGACTCACGCGATAGTGTATGAGCTTCACGATCGGCAGTGAGACGTATTTCCCGTTCGTCCTGTGTCTCCTGAAATCGAGCATTTGTTGTCCGTACTCTCTGGGAGCTCAGGCGGATTTCCCTGACAGCAAAAGTCTCAGACTCACGCGATAGCGCGTGAGTTTCGCGATCGACAGATAAACGTGCCTTTCGTTGTTCCCCGTTTTCCCTATTTCGAGTTGTCATCATTCGAGAACGATTTGAACTCAGTCGAGATTCTTGCTGAGTCGAAGTTTCTGCAGCACGAAACCTAGCCTGGTGCAGAGAGCCTTTTGCCTCACGACCTTCCTCAGATTCCTGTGATCGAACTAATCTCATCCTTTTAGCATTTCTGCTACATTGGGAGAGGTTGGATCCTCTTCGAGGCATTCTTACAATAAATATAGTACTTACTACTTAACACACAGTTATTTAGTAAACACGTACTATCGTAAACAATTAAATTATAAATACTTACAGATTATTATACAGTCTAAAATTATCACAGTTTAAGTAATAAGTGTTAAGACGTGTAAACCAAACGTCATTATCATCATCATTTCAGCCGATAGACGTCCACTGCTGGACATAGGCCTCCCCCAATTTTGGGGGGGTTTGCGATAATCGCCACGCTTGGCAGGCGGGTTGGCGATCGCAGTATGGTATGGTGGTGGAATGCATAGAGAACGCTGCTGCCCATTCTCCGGTGAGACCCTTAGTCGCCTTTTACGACACCCACGGGAAGTAAGGGGTGGTGCTATTCTTCTACACAGACAAACGTACTAACTTTATAAAACAAAAGAATTACTAACCTAAGCTAATGAACTTATACTTAATAAAGAAAATCAAGAAAAGAAATGCCTAACCTATACCAAATACTTATAATATTTATATACAAACCCTAAATACAAATTAAGATAAGTATACCGAAAATCAGGGAAAGAAATGCCTAACCAATAATAAATGCTTACAATATTTATTTACAAACCCTAAATAAAAATTAAGATAAGTAAATACCCAATAATCAAGGAAAGAACCGCCTAACCTATACCAAATACTTACAAAATTTTAAAGAAAATTAAGAAAAAGAACCTAACCTACAAACCCTAAAATATAAATAAATGAAATATGCAAACAGTCAGTATTCAAGTGAATCGCAATAATCGAATCCAACTATTCGCCTATACTCTCCAGGATACGTGCGTTCGCTACGAATAACTGAATCCTTATGGCAGCGGCGCGTTTTCTTTTGAAATGGTCATCTCGCAGTTCAACCTGAGGGGTTGTCGACTGCTTAACCTGGCTTTCCTGTGGATGCCTCAATAAATTAAGGCCTCCAGCCAGGGCATAATACACAACTTAACTACACAATATAAACCTAAAAACTAAGCGACTACACGCTAAGGGCACCCCCTGTGGGGTACGGGTACGGACCTCGGCTTAGGGCGTCGCTGGGAGAGGGCAGCAAGGGACAGGCTGGATCGGAATTATGGCAGCGGCGCGGCTCTCAGCGCGCTTTATACAAGGTGTAACGGAAAGGGGATATCAACCCTGAAGGAGGTGAATGTGCTCATGAAACTGAACAAATTTCCCCAAAGAACATAGGTCGAAATATGAAAAAAAAATTTGGACCTCCCATAGTAATAGTGAATCATTGATGTGCTATTACTATGGGAGGTCCAATTTTTTTTTTCATCTTTATTCACCTCCTTCAGGGTTGATACCCCCTTTCCGGTACACCTTGTATATATAGCCACGGACGCGCAGGCGCGAGGCGTTTACGTACTCTGATAGAATACCTTAACAAATGTTCGCCGTGATTCTTTAAATTGACATAACTTTTTTATTTATGAACCGATTGACATGAAATAAACACTAAATGTTAAGTGAAGCTTACTACAATATATTAGTGAAAACCGCATCTAAATCGAATAAGCCGTTTCTGATATTAGCGTGCACAAACACAGCAGACAAACAGACAAACAGACAAAAAAAAAATTAATTACATTTTCGGGTTCGGCATCGATATAATAACAACCCCTGCTACTTTTTTTTAATATATTTCCATTGTACAGACACCACTTTTCTACAATTTTATTATACACTAGCAGCGCCCCGCGGTTTCATTTTTAGGTTTATAATTTAAAAAATAAAATTTTGTTACGGCCTCAAATCTTATTTAGATGAACATACAACCTGATATTGGCGCCGATTCTGGTGTTCACAAATTCCACTAAATTTAAGTTCATGCATGTTTTTCTTTCTATTTCATTAAGAAAAGGACAGAAGATAAATATAAACAAAAAACATTTATCAAACATTTAACTTCTGGGATTTTCTTAATGAAATAGAAAGAAAAAGATGCCTGAACTTAAATTTAGTTTAGTGTGTGAACAACAGAATCGGCGCCACTGACCAGCAAATTGCAAAAAAACCTAAGAAAATTTGAATACGGCGGGCTACCCTGACGCTTTCGCCTTAAGATTTATTTCTAAGTAGGTGTAACAAGCATGCTGCCCACCTGATAGTTAGTGGTTACCGCTGCCTATTGACATCTGCAATAGTAAAGGCATCGCAGCGTTGACGACCCGGAGCCAAAGGTGAAATGTTTTTTGTGCCTATAACTAATCCAGCACCCCAAACCCTTCTAACTAAACAGACGAGCTCGTATAACATTTCAATCACTCACTTACTTACTTCTTTTAAAGTGTAAAGTCTAATTTTCTGACTGTGAGACTACAACAATGTATTGTGGTAACAGGGCTAAGCTTCCTTGAGTTCAAATATACCTACACATTCATTTATAAAATAATGTTTCATTTCTTATTGACAATATTACTGACTATGTGTCCGATTCCAAAAACGAGGGACAAAAACGCAATACCAATTATTGCTCGAAAGTACCTGGAACAATAAAATACATTAAAAATAAAAGCGATAGAGCAGTTTAAAATGTCACTTAAACTTATTCGTAGTGTAAAGCCAAACGCGCGTCGCTTCGTGGGATAAAATACTATCCATAGATCGTGTCGTGTGTCGTGTAGTCGGATAAAAAGAAAAAGAAAGAATCGTGAGGGAAGTGTCCTAGATCCAAAAATTCAAAGACATTTATGACTTCCACCCACACTGAGCTTCCACGTGGTGGATTACGGCCACTCTCTCTTCCATAGCGGAGGCCTGAGTCCCAGCAGTGAGAACATTATAGGCTGAATTCAAGTATTTGTGAAAAGTACACTTACCAAGTAAACTTAGATCTTCTGAGCAATCTTATGATGCATTCTGTTTGTTGTCTAGTGCTGGCCAGGTTTCCCGAGTTGTCCACCACGAAATGGGACTTCGCCACTTTATCTTCAAGAGGCATTTGACTAGTGATGCGTTTCTTAGCAACAGCTTCCGAGAAATCGTTGCGTTTACACAACCTTTCTAGTTGCTGGTGATCTTCACTGAAAATAGTAATACACCGATTAGGAATATTGTGCAATGCGCAAAGGGGATTTAGTTATTTTTTGTAAGAGAACAATTTGAATAATTTACGCCTGTTTTCCCATATTGGGTAGATCGAGATTTATTATTACATGAACTGTAGCGGCTGCATCTACACCGCCACATGCGAACTACGAATCATACTAGCGTTACGCAAAATCCTGCATCGCGCAAGCAGAATTTACCGCGCAACTGGCATATACAGGGTTCTTGGTAAAACATTAACAACCTCGTCATTGTACTCATTATTATGAACAAGTTTTACTATGGAACCAAAACCTGAAATCGCGAAAAAAAATCTGCTGTTCCCTACATTTTGACGAGTTATACGAACATAAATCTACAGAACAGCTGATTTTTTTTTTCGTGATTTCAGGTTTGGTCCCATAGTAAAAGTTGTTCATAATGATGAGTAAAATGACCTCTTAAGAGGTTGTTAATATTTTACCATTAACCCTGTATACAATGTGACCGATATACATCATAGCGCCCTCTGTTGTTGGGTGGCGTAAGCAATGTAGGCGTGTCGTTCTGTTTTGAACCATACAACGCTAGAGGGCTTCAGCCTTTATGAATGAAATATTCGATAACTGCTTACGCTTCTCGACACTAGAGGGACGATTTGTGAAGTGTGGAAGACGCTGACGACTGTGACACAGTTTATACTAGTATAGTCGTCAACGTAATCTCTTATAAATGTATTCATTGCCATGATTTTGTACATAGATTAAGAGAAATTTGTAATTTCAGGAGTGATAAATAAACTATTATTATTATTATTATTATTATTATTATTATTTATGAATGAATCATTATGTAGTCATGAATGTTTGTTGTAGTTGTCGCCTCTCGACACCGCAGCAGTACTGTAGTGCATACTGGAATGTTCTCGAAATTTCTGGAAGCCGGAAGTTGATTTAAACGAAAGCCGTGTCCGCCCAGTCATTTTAATATTGTTCAGTTCACTTCCAGAGGTAAGAAGATTCACTAGTCTCGTAATTGTTGTAACCGCGTATTGTTATAGGACACGGTATTTTAACTGAAGCCATGCTTGTCTAAAATCAGTGTATGTAATTATAATAATCTAAAACCAGTGGATATTGACAATAAATCTGGTAGTATAGTTTCACATTGAATTGGCCTTTCATTCAAACATCAACTAGTTAGTCCTCTGTCCTCAACATACAACGTCCGGACATCAATCGGGCAGTTGCCCAACAGACAAGACACCCGTCTGGTCGGAGGATCCTCCTTTTTCTATAGAGTATGAGTGAACTTTACACCCTGTTCCTCATACCTCTATAGAACATTTCGTCATTCAGAAGTCTAATGTAATAAGGCAGGCTTGTTGCCAGGAGTCGGGCACATACCTAGACTGTGGGCCGCTACCGACAGTTGGTCACGAGATCACAAATATCCGTAAACGAGAAAGAACTTCAAAATTGAGACTCACCAAACGACAGTAATAATTTTATGCATGAAGGTCAACATTTTCCCAGTTTCAAATAACAATGGCACTTCCATGACTATGTAGCTATGGCCAGAGAAAAAGTAGGATATGGCCATCTTCATCATCGCACTTTGTATCCTAGGATGTGTGATGGCGTTCAATTTCCGTCTCTTCTCTAAATCGTCGAATACGATTTCGCCCAGCCGCGCTCGGTTCACTTTACCATCTGGTAAAAGCACCTCGTCTCCAAAATATTCTCGTAACTCTTCCCACGCCTTCGTCCCTGGCTCCAATACTGAAATTAAAAATAAGTTCAGTGTAGGTAAATTGTTTCTACTAACTACTTTAGCCTTTGAATCGTACTGTTATCCTGAAAAGTCAGTCGAGTTTACCTATGCGACTTTTGGCCAGATAAAATAAGACCCATATATATGGTTTTCTTCTCTCAGTTTAAACTCATGGTTTCTAATCAAATAATCATCATCGGTTATTTGCTAATAAAGTAGGTACATAAAATAAAGGGGTTTACAAAACTTTGTGATCCCTATACAATCTACCTTAAATTAGGCATGCAAACATTGAAAAGTTTTTTTTTAATAAAAGAATTAACATGTCAGTCAAATGTTAATCAACAGAGGCATCGCAGCCGGGTTTTTCAACAAATCGACACGGACTGGACACACGTGTGTCCAGTTGGTGAAAGTCAAAGTTAGTATCACTAATTATTTCGTAATCTGGACACGCCAACATTAAATAAGTTTGACCAAATGAGTTTCACCAACTGGACACACGTGTGTCCAGGATCAGTCTCTCGTGTCGAGTTGGTGAAAAACCCTCGCAGCCTTGTTCGACCAGAGAAACATTCCTATCAGATGCAACGACTTTTCAAAACACTCAAAATGTACCTAGTGTTAGTAGGTTGACTTTGTTAAATTGAATAGGTAAGTAACGTGTGCAGCTAAACAAATGACTTAATGACCGATACGTTCGATCGATTAGTTAGTCGTTAGTGCCTGCCATGGTCGTTCCTAGCTACAGAGCTAATATCAGCCATTAGGTCCGACCCGCGACCTGACAGCCCTATGAATAAGTAAACATTCCATTTTCAGTTCCTTTATTTTTACGTATTCAGAAGCTTCGTTAATGCACCGAGAGGGCCACTGCACGACTGCATTCGTGACTACAATGACTCACCTGTTTATTAGATATACAAGTTCTCTTTTTACCCGAGTAAGGTAAAGCCAAAAGGAAGGATTAGGGTCATGGCAAATTATACCGGCATCGCAACTGCACAGCTGCATGCTAGCCGCCAGCTCGCCAATTGCTGCAAGCAATTGGCGAGCAGAGGTGCAAGCTCGAAGTCCGCGCGCCGTCCGCGAGGTGCAAGCTCGCAAAAAGTGTTAACATGTAACTTGATTTGATTTTTATGAAATCTCATAGATGGCGCTGCTTCAAAATTGCCTTTATACTACTAACATTCATTAAACTATGTTTCTCTGTCCAAGTTACTTAAATGGCGTAGTTTTTATAGTGTAAAGCTAGATAATAGCATGGCTTACTCAAAAACAACATTTAAATATGCGTCGTTAGATTACACGCTGTCACAGAATGCGTAAGAAAAATAAAGATTCACAACTCCTCCCCCGTAGGTGACTGAAAAATAAGATTTTTTTTTTCTACGTATTTTTCCAGGATAAAAAGTATCCCATTTTATGCCCAGGATAATAAGGTATAATTATACCAAGTTTCATCGAAATCGAACCGTTAGTTTTCACGTGATGCCTGCATATACAGACAGACAGACAGACAAAAATTTTTTTAATCACATATTTGGGTTTGGTATCGATCCAGCAACACCCCCCGCTATTTATTTTTTCAATATTTTCAATGTACAGAATTGACCCTTCTACAGATTTATTATATGTATAGATATGTATAGATGTGAAAGTTTGTGAAGATGTTTGGATGTTTGTTACTCAATCACGCGTAAAACGTTGAGCAGATTTGGATGAAAATTGGCAAGATAGACCAATACTTTTTATCCCGATATTCCCACGCGATCGAAACTTACGCAGGTGAAACCGCGGGGCGCTGCTAGTCAACATAAATATACTTTTATATTTGGATTTGTTCAAAGTACCTGTATTTTTTTCTAATAATTGCTTTGTACTCTCCTATCTTGCGCCGTATTTCCCTTCACCTGCAATTTCGCCAATACCCAACAGCTAAGTTAAACTGGCGACGCTCCCCGGTGATTACACCGAAAACTATGCACATTACCACTTGTGTTGTTTATGAACTGAAGTTGTCCGAGTTTCGGCGAGTTTCAGTAAGTTGCAGAACTAAATTGTGGCAATTATCATTTGTGTTGGAACTGCAAAATATAGTTGGCTCACAAATCTTTGTAGTCGTAGAGCAGTTTTTAAACCAGTTTGTCTGGGAAAGTTTGACTATTAAGGAGTCTAAAATATGCTTCTGCTATTTCTTTTGACTCGCAGTATAAATTGCTGGCCCCCTTTTAGAAAGATTATGGATCAGTGAAATCAGGTAGGTAAGTATATGAGATTTGTTTTCAACAATATCCAACCATCGCAATCCTTCGATTGTGACTGATCATTGATAATTGGCTGTGTAGATAACTTCGTTTCTTTTAATAAAAAACCAAGGCTGGGTAAATGCTAATAAACAAATCATACCAACCATATTTACGGGGTTTTTTATTTGCGGAGGACATCGTGGAGTACGTGCGCCAGAAGACGAGGTACACGCCGAGGGTGCAGTTACTGGAGTCGTACCGCAACGTCAACTTCAAGACGTTCGTGGTGCGCGTGCCGACATGCTACCTGCACCTGGTGATGGAAGAAAGCTTTTGGCCGCAGGATGTGGTATTCTGCCGCTTTCGCGGACAAGTACCACCAGAACGCACAAAGACTTAGTGCAACTAAGTGATACTAACATAGTTATTAAGTTTTATTTACTAACAAAATTGTTACTATATTATTATGTATACTTAGGTTAATGTATGTATCTATGGGTCTTTGTTACCTGATAATAAATGATGTATTATTATTATTTATTTATATTGACAGCCTCAGGGCTGATCCACAATTTCAAGGTACCTCAACGCGCTATGCTCGGAGTTTCTTTGAAGGATAAAATCAGAAATGAAATTATCCGGAAAAGAACCGGAATTACCGATATAGCATATTATAAGCAAACTGATGCGGCAGTGGGCTGGCCATATCTGTCGAAGGACCGATGGCCAGTGGAGCAGACGAGTCCTGGAGTGGAGACCGCATGTCGGCAAGCGTGTGACGCCCCCCAGCTAGTTGAACTGACACAGTTGCTGGGACAGACTAGATGCGGAAGGCGGAGGACGTGATATTGTGGCGCAGCCTGGGAGAAGCATAAGTTCAGCAGTGGACTGCCATAGGCCAAGTTGATTGATTGAGTGACTAACTGTTAAATACCGAACACCAAGGATGGCACTCGGTACTTTAAAGTTGACCTTATGTGTATACATAAGGTCAAAAGTAACGACTAGTATACACTAGTAGGGTTGATGATCTAAATAAAACAACCAAAATGTATACTGTTCTATAGCCAGTAATAAATTGTATTTGCCAAAATTCACAACAGCCCCACCAAATCGTTGTAACACAACGCTTGCGAGTTCTAATTCGACGCCAACGCCATCTAGTTTCAGTTTCTATACCTTATGTCTGTAATTAATATGGTGTACATAATAAAGAGTATTCTATTCTACTCTATTCTAGTTACGTCTTGCACAACTTTTGTCAAATACAAAGTATTTTGTTGAGCTGATGAGCGGCTTTTGATCATGCATCATGCATGATCAAAAGCGCATTAACACTAACCATATTTAAAGTTCCGTAATATTTAAGTTACCGTAGGTTTTACAGAATTTGGCATTAATCAATAAAATTAATAATCATCAAAGGTAAATTATCATTGCTTACCAACTTCAAATTGTCCCTATAATCAAATCATGACTGTCATTCTTCGACGTAGTGTGACCATTTGATAATCAATTAACTTCCGCGACAGCACAATATAACATTCTTATACCCTCATCCAACTACTAGTTATAATACAAACTCTTCTCTCCAATAAATCCTAACATAACGTAGACAAAAGAATTCTCCTTACGTTTCTGTAATAGGTCCCCAAAACCGGGTAATCCCCGATTGTTTATAGTTATCCCCGTAAGTAATCGCGTCGCGGGTATCTGTGGTAGCTACGGTATTATAGACTTTAGTACTGTATACCTACTGTGTGTTCTATTTGCTTTACCTCGTTCATTATTTGGGCTTAGCGTATATTAGGTACCTTGTGTTCAAGTTTCAAATCCGTGCTAATTAATATAGGTAATTATATATGCAAAAGTAGCTCTGTCTGTCTGTTATCTGCCGTTTCTCGCCTAAACCACTGAATCGTCCGTTATGAAAGACAGAGATGTAGACTTGGAACTAGAGAAAACATCCTGGATATTCGTATTAAAAGTACACGCAACAGTCGCGAGTAACAGCAAGTATCCATAGGTACTAATACACACATCAAAAGTGTCTAGAGATCAACATATATTTTTGCAATAACTTTTCTCCTGATTGATATTAATTAAAATTTTCTTTAAGGATTCATCAAATAAAGTGTTTTCGTTTGTCACAGTAACGATAAACCAAGTCACCTTTGCATTAATAAAGAAATTTGCCATTTTCCTAATAAAGGGATTTTTGACATTTGAACCACTAACACAAAAGTTCGAAAAAAAGACTGAAATAACAGTTTTCTTTAAAATTTTATTGGGTAACTTAAACAATTAATAATCCGTGTTTCTACCGCGAACACTAACAACACAAGAACATCGGTTTGGCATACTCAAAATGAGTTCATCCAAATCACGCTGTGGAATGGCCGCCCATGTTCGTTGCAACAACAAAAAAAGGTCTTCTTGCGACTGGATACCCTCCATATTCGGCAGAGCTCTTCTCTGTAGCATATCCCATGCATGCTCAATCGGGTTCAAGTCTGGCGACTGGCAGGACATTGATGTTAGCTGCGGCGAGAGTCTGTCTTACAACTCTTGCGGTGTGCGGTCGTGCATTATCATGCATTAACTGAAATAAGGGACCGATTTGCACTTGTAGAGGAACGATGACGTCTGATACAATCGTCTCAGCATAAATTTGAGCGTTGAGGTTGCCTCTGATCCAAATCAACTCAGTTCTTCCGCCGATCCAAATACCCGCCCATACCATGATGGTTCCACCACTATAAGGATGGACTTCCTGGCAGGATTTTAATCGCTGTTGGCGTCCAGGGGTTCTCCAGTGTCGTATACGTCTTGTATCCGGTCTCATACCAAAACGAGACTCATCAGAAAAGCACACGAAACGCCATTGTTCTTCTGCCCAATTTCCGTGTTCAAGAGCCCATTGATATCGAATCCTACGATTGTGCATTGCTGTAGGTGGTACCCGTAGCGGTCTTCGGGAATGAAGGTTTACTTCATGCAAGCGGTTTCTGACTGTTTGGTCGCTAATTAAGTTCCCTGAAGAGTGATGAAGCCTCACGGCTAACATCATGGCGGTTATTGTTGGAGCTCTTCGAGTTAAGATTTGAATGTATCGGTCTTGTCTCCGTGTGGTGCAGCGATACCGTCCTCCATGGCGCTCAGCCACGGTACCAGTGCTTCGGTAACGTGTCCAAAGTCGACTGATAACACTCTGACTTGTATTCAGAGCTAAAGCCACAGTACGTTGCCGGGAACCAGCTTCTATCATTCCCACGGCTCTGAGCATTTCTTCCCTGCTTAAATGACGTCGCCGCTCCATAATAACGTTGGTTTTAATCAGTAGTAGGGAAACAGTAGCACTAATAATGTCTTCAATGCGTTGTATGTTTTTATAGGGAAAATATTGACAGCTGATTTTCATCTTTTACTCGAATTTGATTCACAGTTCCTGATTCAAATTATGAAATGCACCAAAAAGGATCCATATAAATTTATAAAATCATAAATTTATTACAAAGCCACATCTCAATCTCAAGAAATCCGCATAAAAATGCTTGATCCCTAGACACTTTTGATGTGTGTATTATAAATTCGAAAGTAACTCTGTCTGTCTGTCTGCATGTTACCTTTTCACGCCAAAACCACTGAACGGATTTCGATAAAATTTGGCAGAGAGATAGATTGCATCCCGGGAAAGGACATAGGATAGTTCTTATTGACATACCTCGCGGGCGAAGCCACGGACGGAACCTAGTTTAATATAAATATTTTGAAAAAATTATATCTATTTATTTTTGGAGTTTCGGTTCCAAATTTTACATTTCTTCAGCATGATCAGCCTATAATATCTCCACTGCTGAAATACAGGCTATCTCTCTGTGAGAGGGAGTGGGCTGTAATCCACCACGCGGGCCCAGTGCGGTTTGTTGATTGTCACATGTCTTCGAATTTTCGGTTCTAGAATATCTCTCCTCACGATGTTTTGCTTCACCGACTTGAGAGCAGATATTTCTACAGAATAGTCTAGAACTTTTCCTAAAACATACTTCATCGTTCTAACAAATAAAGAAGAAACACTGTTCATATTGTCGTTCCTCCGTGACTCCAGTGCATGCACATATTATTGTAATGTTCGCTGGGTTAATAAAACACACTTTGCTAGATCACCGAGGTGACGTAGTCTATGCGAAACCCAGAGAACGTCTGCCTGCGCAATTGCGCAAACACTACAATTATCAACACCTATTTTTCTATTTTATTTACTTACTACCTGCGCCCTGCGGTTTCACCCGCATAATTGTCGATCCCGTGGGAATATCGGGATAAAAAGTAGCCTATATGTTAATCCAGGGTGTCAGCTACCTGCATACAAAATTTTATCAAAATTGGTCCAGCCGTTTGAGCGTGAAGAAGTAACAAACATATAAACACACACACACTCACACACACACTCACAAACTTTCGCCTTTATAATATTAGTGTGATTTAATACTTCAAGCACATAAATGTACAGAGGCGGACTTAATGCCATAGGCATTTTCTACCAGTCAACCTTTGGGTGATGCAGAGACAAACAGTGGTAGCTGCAATCATGAACATTGAGGAATAAATATTTATACGCATAAACCTACGTTCTCAACTCTCTAAAATTCTTAGGTACTATCTGATAGTGTATTTATTCCCAGCGAAGCGATTTTTAAGTAGCACAGTAATTTCCTTGCTGCCTCAAACGAAACATAACTTTGCGGGGTCACTAACAAGAGCAAAATGTTTTCATTTTGAGAATTCAACAACTTTCATTGCTTTATTTACGTTGTTGAGCCGACAAATTTTTCGAACATATGAAGCAATGGATCAGCAATATCCTTCAAACGCAACGTGTGTTACGCAATTTAAGGTTCTTTACTTATAACGTCGTCATTTCCATGAAAACAATAAGCGCATTGTCCTCTGAACGGTACAAAGTAAAATAAATACGATTACAGAAAGAATTCAACCTAGAAATGTGCATTGAATACGGCGCTCGCTTTTATCTCTTATACTTATTAAATTTTCTTTCATCGTACAGCTACTGGCTTCATTACTTTACGGCATCTGTTCCTGCTGAGACTCCCTGTACTAATAAGTCCGCATTAAACGGTATTTCTCCTCCGAGACTAAACCAAATGTAAACTTAATAAGATAACTAACAAAGGAACTACAAAACATGGTAAAATCGGACGACCAGCAGAACACACATACCTACACAAAGACTCTTGTTTGTAACGGTCCCTAAAGATCCGTGATTGCTGCGCTGTGATCACCAAGTACTACCTTCACTCCAATCATACAAAACGAAACTTTATGTCTTCGGAATAGGTGTTCTTGCTATGCAGATGTAAAGGTGTGTTTCAATAAGCATCAGTTCACTATTCCAGGCACGCGTCCGCTCGCGACACGGGAAATAATGGGGGGTAGGGGGTGGTAATGACCATCGGTCTTTAAGAACCCTAGCCGGTGTAAATTCCCAAGGGAAATGTGCAGTTATTTAGGATACAACCCTAAGTGACCGGCCTGGAATGCCCGAATGCCCGAATTGCCTTATACTTTGTGAGGTGACAACCCTGTTATAGATTACTCGTGAACTGGTTGTAAAACGAGCTTATGGTACGACGGCGGCTGCAAATGGTCGGAGAAAATTTTAAATATTATTTTTCTTTTGGAAAATGTAAAACACTGACGAGTTTATTATTTGTTTTTCTTTCTCAGTGCATCTTTTATAACTCCTTACCTACTTTCAGACGTTCTAGTTACAAATGTTGCAATGTAGCTTTACGTATTTTTTAAATGTTTAAGACGGATTTTAGCAGCAAGATGACAGGTAACAACTCTTATCAACGATAAATACTTAAATACGCATGCAGATAGATAAACCGGCTATTTTTGAGAAAAATACTTTTTACCCGACTGCGTCAGAAGGAGGGTTATGTTTTTCGAGTGCATGTATGTATGTATGTATATTTCTTTGATACGCTCTGTAGCCTAAACGGCTTGATTGATTTCAACTTGAGAGGTGCCGTTAGATTCGCCTTAATTGTGAGAGTGACACTGGGTATATCAAAACTGAAAAAAAATTAAAATGGCCGATCTTTTGCGCAATATTGTGTCTTCAAAAAATTTTTTTTTCTCAAAACCTATCGAGTGGGGTATCAAAATAAAGGGTTTTAAAAGGTGATTACAAAAATATATACAATTTATACGGTTAAAAGTAAATCGAAGTGAAAAATCGTAAAAAAACACGTACCAAGAACTAAACCGTCTGCGAAATCTTTCACATTTATTTTGTAAACTAAAAAGCTGGAAATAAAAAAAGTTATTTAAAAAAATAAAAAACCCGACTGCGGTAAAAAACTGAAAAGCTAAAAACAAGCCCATTTTAAATTAAATAAAAGTTGGAAGCAGGCGGGACCCATATCATTTTCATTATATTTTCAAATTCAAATGGGTCCCGCCTGCTTCCAACTTTTATTTAATTTAAAATGGGCTTGTTTTTAGCTTTTCAGTTTTTTACCGCAGTCGGGTTTTTTATTTTTTAAATAACTTTTTTGTAGTTCAAAAGTAGTGTCTAAATATTATGTAATTATGTATACCTATCACAGCTTACTTACTTTATCTCATGGTTATCACGTCACTAAAATGTAGTTGTGCAGTTAATAATAGATTATTAACGGTCGAAGAAAGATTTTTTGAAGTGAAAATTTTAGGCGCGTTGGGCAGTTTTTGAGGTGGGAAATAACCATTGAACTCGCGCCACTTTTACCGTAAGCGAAACCGCGCGTCTTTTGTTTATAAGACGATTAATAAAATGCCTGCTTCGGATGTGTTCGTCTGTCCTCGGGATGTACTCGGTTTAAATATATATATGTATATCCGATATACCAACCAACCAACCAACCGATTATCCTTTAAAGTTAAGGTTACCACTGTTTGTCTCTGCATCACCCAAAGGTTGATTGGTAGAAAATGCCTATGGCATTAAGTCCTCCTCTGTACATTTATGTGCTTGAAGTATTAAATAAATAAATATGTCAGTGAGTGATGGCAAAGTATTCTGTTTGTGTTTTGTTTTCACTTCTATCAGATAACGGGAGCATGCCACCTTTTCTTTCAAAATGTTGGCAATGTCGGAAAAATAATAAAGTACAAGTAAAAAAAAAGCCTAAAAAGGTGAGTAACATATTTTGTTTCTACATACAGACAAAGTTATATCATCTCTCCAAAAAAAATATCGGAATTCCCAGAATTTTAAGCCTACCTACCATAAATTCCCTGCAGAAGAAATCCAAGGGCTAACCTAGCCAACAATCTCTCTCTTGGGACTAATAGGGAATTCATTATCCTTTGTTCCCGGATACCAGCCCTTTCAACCTTGCTACTATGGCCGATAAGGGTACTTTGATAGGAGTATCTCAAATTTTCTTACGCGGTCGGCGGCGCATTAAAAAGAAATATGGGTGCTACATTAAAAGCTGGGGCGTAAATTCGGAGATTTCCGCCACATTATGCGTTTATGGTAATGTTGAATGAGGAGTGTCGTTATTTTATGGGGGGTTTACAACATCATTATCTTATCATACTAGATGGTGACATACGAGGGGCTCGTGGCTAAAAAATTACAGCCGCACGAGTCCATCGAATATTAAGCTACGCTTGCCGCGGTTGAATCGTGGATGGGTGACCATCCGTACACCGGAAAGTAAGTTAAGCTGTTGATCCCGGCTGTAATTATTTCTTAATCTTTCTGTATTTTTTTCTGTCCTTGACAGTCGTTACAGGTAGACAACCATGTTGAGTCTGCGCTTCTGACTACCCGTAACGACTGAACTGAACTGCGTTCTGAAGGTCAGATAGGCAGTCGCTCCGTGTAAAGTATTGGTATTCAGCTGTATCCGGTTAGACTGGAAGCTGACCCCAACATAGCTAGGAAAATTCTAGACAGATTGATTGATTGACTAGAAGGCGACTAACGTGATATAGTAAGTGGGTAATATGTGAGTTTTTTACGTTAACCTATCCGTTCCACTGCTGAGCAAAGGCCTCCCCCAAATCGTTCCAGGCATCCTTTCCCAGGGCCACCTTGATCCAACCCTTGCGGTTCGCATCTAGGTCGTCTCGCCACACTCTCAGTGAGATTAACAAGCCTTTACTGATAGGTCATAATGAATTATCTACTGGAGTCACAGCGCACACCAATAACTTATTTATCTACCAAAATAATAACCCCCTTATTAGTAAAGGTATTACATCAAATGAATAGTTACACACCGATTTCTCTCTTTCAGTCGTCAGTAATTTGACTTTCGAAAGAAGAAGACAAAGCTTTGTGTAACTATACAGACGCTATACAACGTTTATTATTAAGTGGGATAATAGTTCGAATTTCTATGATACATTATTTTACCATTTTAGCAGTGGTGGCCCAGTGGTCACGGCCGCGACTTACGAGTTGTAAGTCGTAGGTTCGAACCCAGACAGGCGATTTACTTTGTGTAAATTATTTCGCCACTACTGCTCTCAAAACGGTGAAGGAAAACATCGTGAGGAAACCGGCATGTCCTAGAACCAAAAATGAAAGACATGTGACATCTACCAACCCCTCCCTCTCACCGAGAGTAGGCCTGTATTCCGGCAGTGGAAACATTATAGGCTAATTATGTACGTTTTTTTAACAAAACTCTATTTTTTCTTAAATAGGTGCGTGCCTTGATAACATCTAAAACATTTCTGGAAATACTTTAGGATAATTAATGTGATCCACTATTTATGAACCATTTAGTTCAAAGCCTTAATGATTATTATCACAGATTTATATTGGTCTGTGATTATTATGATAAAGTATCACCAACAGGAAACAACATTGTAACTTTACCTACTTATGTATATTATCTATAGCGGTTTTGACCTTTGTCATAAATGTGTTTTTATTTCTTTTATGTGTTTGTATAATTAACGGAATATTTCCATGTTTATTCTAATAGTGATCATCATCATCATCTGCCTGCCTTTTCTCCAGCCGGCTCGCAGGCAGGTCGGCTTCCAGTCTAACCGGATGTAGCTGCATACCAGTATTTTACATGGAGCGACTGCCTATCTGACCTCCACAACCCAAATCCAATCCCATTCTAATAATGATAAGACTAATATTTTTTTTTTTTTCTTTATTAAGGAGCTTTGTCACAATACTGACTATGTCGCCCCATCATAGCTAATTTTGAATTCAGAATTAATTTATAATATGATTGTAATATATTTTGTACAGAATTTTAGCCTCGCCCGACATAGACTTAGCTAAAACACTGTTTAAAGTACCAATTCCAAACATATTTTGGGTATCAAAAACATTTCTCCTGAGGCGTTCGCCCCGCTCACACTCGATTAAGATATGATGTACGTCCTCGATTATTCCACATTTTTCGCAATTAGGTGAAGGTGTGATACCCATAAGGAACGTAAACTTCCTCGATGGGATGTGACCGGATCGAAGCCTCATGGCAGTAACAATATCTTTTCTATTGAGTGAACAGTTATCTATCCAGGGAATGATTAGAGGCTCAGGCTGAATGGTGTTGTACCAGATACCTTTTTCTCTTGATCTCACTTCATGAAATTCTTTCCACAATTTATGACAGTATTTTTTAACCACATAGAAGTTGTCTGAGAAAATTGGTACTATATCTAACGGAGTACCCTCTACACAGGCCCTCTTAGCACAAATATCTACCACCTCATTGCCATGTATCCCGATATGTGACGGAATCCACTGCAGTATTACTAATTTAGAATTATTTTGAAGTTCCAGAATCTGATTCATTATTGTGTAGGCTATCGGTGTTCCTCGAATTGTCGAGGTACAACGAGCCACATGTTGTAAAGAACTCTGGAGTCAGTTAGTATAGACTAATATTTGCATCTGCATTATTATGGTTACACTATCTGCCGCTCGCGACTTCGTCCGCGCGCTTATTTTGCGAGCGAGCGTTTTCGTGATTATTTTATTAAACCATAGTACTATTTTTTGTAGCCAAACTAATTATAATAATTATTATTAAAAATAATTATAATTATTTTTTAATCGTAAGTAATAAGTAGGTTCTGCAAATAGAAAATAATTGATAATATGTAAATTTTTAAAAGTAATTACCAATATAACTGTAAAAAAAAATGGTATAAAAACTTATAAATACCAATGAGCCAGTACTTGGCTGTTAAAAATAGTACTTTGGTTTAAATTTTTGGTAAAAATAATCACGAAAAACCACTAGAAATGCGACGTTGCCAGCCCGCGCGGTATGAACTCGAATAATCGTACAAAAAATCAGAATGATTGTATGTATATTAATATGGTTTTTATTGTAAAAAGAAAGTTTTTAGAGGTACATCTTCATGATTTTTTTCTATCCTATCAAATTAGCTGTTTTATGTTTTCAACACACTAGCTACCTAGCCTAGAAGAATATCATATATTTTTCTGATTTTGTTTACTATAGTCGATCGTGTACTTTTATTGTTTCTAAAACAGTAGTTAGTCGGTAGACAGCTAACCGAACGCGCGCGCATACGCTTGGTTCCTACTACTCGGCGACAAATCGGTGACTCACTCAACGTACGACAACCCAACTTTGTTTCTCAAACTTTCCAAGATGTTTACTTGTAAACGGTGTGATATGGAAGCGAGAGACGGCGTCACATGTTCTGTGTGTACGGGGCAGTTCGACTTCCCCTACTCAGGCATCACAGAAGCAGGATGGAGAAGACTTGGAGATCGTAAAACTACATGGAAATGTAGCAGTTGCAAAATATCGATACTGGCCAGTCCCCGAGCTGATTCCGACAAGAGTTCACCAGCAGACACGGAAACCATCATAACTGAGCTCAAGCGGCTATCTACACAAATGGAAGCCTTGCCAGCGCTGGTCGAGAGCGTTAAAGCTGTGCAAAACGAACTTGTGGAGCTCAAAACTTTAAAGGCCGAATTCTTAGAGGTAAAGTCGTCGCTTCAGTTTGTTAGTGACAAAATGGATGAGCTGACCTGCAAAGTATCAACTCTGGAGCATGACATTGAGTCAATGAAGAAGACCAAAGATGACATCTCAAAGTTGCAAGACCGCATAGCTAAATTAGAGCTTCATCAAAGGGAGAGCGAACAGAGGTCCAGGATGAACAACATCGAAGTCAAAGGTGTGCCACTATCTAGCGATGAAAACTTATTCTCAATAATGACTAAAATCGGGGATGTTATTGGATGTCATATACCCAAGGAGCAGATTAACTACATAGCCCGAATTCCGATGCGCAGTGATCCACTCAATAAAAATATTATTTGTTCGGTGCACAATAGCTACAGCAAATCTGATTTTGTCTCTGCGGCGAAGAAGCACAAAACCCTAAATGCTGCTCATTTGGGTCTGCAAGGCACAAACAGGATTTACATTAACGATCATCTTACGCTGGATAATAAAATTATCCTGAACCAGACCAAAGCTCGTGCCAAAGAACGTGGATTTGAGCACGTTTGGGTCACGGGATGCAAGATATTTATTCGAAAAAACTTTACTTCCCCAAAACTCCACATCAAGACGGAACACGACTTAAAAAAGTTCTTACTCTAATAGTTGTTATATTGAAAATGTCGATTCAACGTCCCGGTAGATGGTATATCGCTCACTACACCTCATTAAGTTTGAGAACCACAGGTATTTGTTTTTTCTGTGCATTCCATGTAACCATGGAGTTTCTTGCCGGTTCTTCTCCATAGGAAACGACCAATTGGAACCGTGCACCTAGCTTCTGACGTTTCATAAGTGCCCATGTAGGTTTATGTGAAATAAAACATTTTGATTTTGATTTTTGATTTTGATTCCTTTCTCGCCGTCCTTTTGTTTGCTTATCGCTAGTTTTGAACCACTTCGTACATTATTGCTATTATGACTCTAAATCCTTCACTCGTTACCTTAAAGATGTATATTGCTTATTTGGATTTAACAGTTGTTACGTTCATTCGATTAGTCGAGTTATCGCAAGTAATGTCACATCACTAGCAAGTAATGTCACACCACTATTTTGGACAGCTATCGGCCGGTGTCGAAGAACAAACGGTCAGCCATTCGAATATCGGCGCCAGTCGTGGCAACTTATGTTAAGTGTTTAAACGCTAATTAATAAAAGTATTTGTGTTCCACCAAATTCTCGTGTTTTGTTGAAGATCTCCCTGAGCTGTCACAGCTCAGAAGTGGGATTATCAGCAAAAATATACTGTTTTTGCAACGCCCACGAACCGTCAACAAGCTCGAAGGTAAGGTTTTTGTCGTAGTGATATGTTTTCTGTAGATCAAAATACTGAAATAAGGGTTTATCCCTTATGAGAACCCCGTAAGTGATTAAATATCATGATCTTTTTCAAAAGAAAAAAAAAACGCTTCCGCAATTTTTGTCGCCTTGTGTTATTACATTAATCATCAAATTTTTATTCTAGTAGTCATAAGCATATTACGTACAAATCGAAAAGTCGTGAAATTTGGAGGTAACTTCGTGATGTTTTTTTTTTTTATCTAGAAAAGTTTATTTCTTTGTGTTTCTGTTACACAATAAGTGTACTCATGTTATTTTTATTTTATACCTACGAGTAAGTCTTATCAATTTCATGAAAAATCATATTGAAGTTAGGCTATTTTGCTTTCTACCCCGCCTTAAGCGGTTAACCGCTCACGCGTCAGCGCTGGTTCATATTACCTAACTGCTCCGTCCCAGGTACCAAAAAAATAGCGCGCCACCATAAAATGTTTCTATGGTGACTCATTGTTAGCATGAATCGCGTCGAGTAATGTTTTTGTTAAGCTTATGAATGACTCTTTCAAGTGGTGTCGAGTGTTTGTGAACATTTAGTTTCTATTTTGTTATTTTTAGCGGTAAACATTGACTATAGTCGAAAAAAATAATTGTTTGAACTTTAAAAGGATTATTTTGAAAAGTAGTAATCAGTAACATATATAGTTTATGACTTTTAACGGTGGAAAGGTTCTATCTACATACGATAAAATGAAAAGACATACTTCATAGAAGCAAAAAAAAAATACTTTCAGGCGTATGACTAGCACGAAACATTTGCTGACGGTGAATAATTTTTCATCCAAATCTAATGTCAACTTCTAACCTCATCGCGTTCTTAATAGAGAAATGTAGTGACTCCGTTTTGATCTCTACTAACTTATACATATTTTAGCTCATCATCGGCAGCTAAATTATAAGACAAGTGAACTAATGGAAGTTATGCGTACAAGTTTCAGATGGATGGAGGAAAGTACGACGACGTTGAGCGACGGCGGCCAGAAACTCCAGTCAGACGGTCGCAACAGCCGGATCGGCGGAGTATGAGAGCGCGCGAGGGGGAGCGTCGCAGCCGAAGCCGAACAAGACGTGATGACCGACGAAGCAGTACTCGTCATCTTCGGAGCAGGAGCCGGAGCACACGTAACGCAGGAGGTGGAGGTCAGCGTCTTCAGCGCAGTCGTTCCCGCCGTCGTGAATCAGAGGATGATGACGATTTACGCCAGAGGTTACGCCTCTTGGAAGAAGAGTTGCTGATGCGAAATGAGCGACGTAGGCGCGACGAGGCGGCGACCACTTACAAACAATCTACGGGCCCAGCGCGAGAAATAGTTACTCCTCCACGCAGTGACGTCAGGAGCCCCGAACGCAAGAAATCGAGGTACGCTGGTCAATCAGATTTTTTTGAAGAGTTTGCTAAATTCTTTAGAGGCAGGGATCGTGAATCGTTTCTGCCGTCTTCATTGAGTAACGTCATCCCAGAGTTTGACCCTCTGTCAAAAGAGCAAACCATTGACGTGTGGCTGAATAAAGTAGACGAGTGCGCGGAAATTTACTACTGGAACGACAAACAGACGACCCACTATGCCTTGCCCAAGCTGACTGGACATGCCAAAACTTGGTACCAGGGTTTACCTTCTATTAAGCATTCTTGGTTAGAATGGAAGTGTATATTACAGGAATCTTTTCCTTCAACTGAAAATTACGCCGAACTACTGACGGAAATGCTTAATAGAAGGGCATGCCCTGGCGAATCCTTAGAAATATATTACTTTTCAAAAATCAATTTACTCAACCGGTGTAAAATATTTGGGAAACAAGCAGTGGATTGTATTGTGTTCGGTATAGAGGACAAAGGCGTACGTTTAAGCGCACAGGCCGGGAAGTTTGACAAGCCCGAGGAAACATTAGAGTTCTTTAAAACAGTTAAAAATAATCAACCACGAGACGTGCATGACTTTACGAGGGACACTCAGTCGAAGGATACGCGTTCTTCAAACGCCACCCCGTCTTCGAGTATTGTCGCTCCGAGAGTTAATGGTATGATGAGGGATCGATCTAAGGGAAACTTGAAATGTTTTAACTGCGACGATCCTGGACACATGAGATGGCAGTGTCGTAAACCTATAAACAAATGTACGGATTGCAATTTTTTAGGCCACAATTCGAACAATTGCCCCAAAAAACCTAATAGCGCTAACGATAACGTCAACTCTCAAAATGCGTAAATTTGTCAGAAATATAGTAGGAGGTTCGGGAAAATCTAAAAAGTTAGAATCCAAATGCCAAGGGCCTTACCGAATTAAAAGTGCTTCCTAATGATCGTTATCTCATTGTTGATACGCCTATTACTTGAAAGAGTAAATCGTACGAGAACGTAGTATCTGTGGATAAAATGTATCCCTGGATGAACTTTGACGCCCCTGCTTGTTCCTCAAGTGATGATAGTGACGATAATTAATTATGATTACTATAGATTATTGTTGAACTTTACAAGTTTTTGTAAGTAAAATTATATAATTATCAGAGAATATAAGTATGATTATTGTCGATTGTAGAGATTTATTGTAGCTATGTATTTGATTTACATTAGAATTGTATTGTAATGTAAAAGTAGGAAAAGAGACTGTCTACATGACTCAGAGCTTGAGCAGACGTGAGCCGAGCATGAGAGTTATGTATGGCAAAAACCTCATCAAATTGGATAGTGAAAGAACAGAAGTAGCTATCCTTTGTTGAGCCGCAGTGAGAATATTATAGCGATAGTGATTTTTATGATTTTAGTGAATTATGGTTTTAGTGATTTATTATTTCGCCGATTAATGAGATCTGTAGGAAAATAGTAGTGAAATAACAGAAAGAGAACTCCTTGCATATTTCATTTATGTTGTGATTAGAATAACTTTGGCATATAAAACTGATTGTACAAAACTTGTTAGATTTGTTATTTACATTTATGTCTATAGTTACTTATTTAGGATAAGAAAATTTCATTGTTATATTAGATGAACCATATTGATAAGCTAAGCTACCAATAAATATGTACTACAAAGCAACGAACGAAGGGACTCGTTACTGTGACGGATGGCCGACTGTTACGTTCATTCGATTAGTCGAGTTATCGCAAGTAATGTCACATCACTAGCAAGTAATGTCACACCACTATTTTGGACAGCTATCGGCCGGTGTCGAAGAACAAACGGTCAGCCATTCGAATATCGGCGCCAGTCGTGGCAACTTATGTTAAGTGTTTAAACGCTAATTAATAAAAGTATTTGTGTTCCACCAAATTCTCGTGTTTTGTTGAAGATCTCCCTGAGCTGTCACACAGTCTACCTTACAATAATTATTTTTTATTTCTTAACGTTCAACTGTGTACTTCGCTCTTCGGACCTTATTCGTATGGAGATAAAGTTTTATTTCACTTATCTGTATTCATCTCTCAATATTTAAATAATATTTATTTTAACGGATTGAATGTGCTTTGTATTCTATTTTCTATACTAACACTAGTGATTTTTATGATGTATCATGGCGCCTATTAGCATTTTTTATCAGAACGTGCGGGGACTGCGAACTAAAACAGGTGTTTTCTACAGAAATATATGTATAAATGGTTTTGACGTTATTTGCTTGACTGAGACTTGGCTAACCGATGGTATATCCGATTCCGAATTATTTGATGACAGATATATGGTATGGAGACGGGACCGGGATTACACCAGCACAGGTCAGACTATGGGAGGTGGGGTTTTAATTGCCGTTAGGCGGGAGATTGTGGCTCATGCTCGCGGAGAGTGGCACTCATCGGCAGAAGACTTATGGGTCACATTATCCCTGCAACAAAAAAGACCTAGGATAACATACAAAATGCACATATGCGTTGTTTATATTTGCTCTCAAAACCAAGGTAACTCATTAACTACTCAGCTGGGTAACTATTCTGATAATTTGACCAACATTATAATGGAGCACCCGGTCGACAAGTTTATTGTGCTGGGTGACTTTAACCAACCCAACATAACGTGGACCCCTGCAAATGAGGGTTATTCTCTCCACCCTACAAACCTGAACGGTCATGTCCAAACCATTTTTTTTGACAACATTAACGCATGTAACCTGTTGCAATACAACTGTCACCCTAACAAAAACAATAGAATTCTGGACTTGGTATTTTCCAATAATGAAGTTTCTGTCTCGTGCAGCACTGATCCCCTAGTTCCTGAAGATCCGCACCACAACGCAATGTGTATTACGGCGGACTTTGTTCAGCTGCATAGTCTGCCATCTCGTCCCTATGATAA
Source organism: Mesoligia furuncula (assembly GCA_916614155.1). NCBI lineage: Eukaryota > Metazoa > Arthropoda > Insecta > Lepidoptera > Noctuidae > Mesoligia > Mesoligia furuncula. Next base: position 29,287,322 of record OU744800.1, read on the forward strand.
ATACTTGTACAGGTCTGCTGACTATACATCAATTAAAGATGAACTCAACATCATTGACTGGCAGTACGAGTTGGGCCACAGGTCACTAGACGATGCCGCGCCGTAGCATTCTTTTATGATGTCTTATATAAACTACATAAAACTTATATCCCATCAAGAACGGTTGCTAGTCAGTCTAAATACCCCCTCTGGTATAAAAGTCCGTTAGTGAAAATCATTAAAGAAAAATCCAAATTCCATGCTAAATTTAAAAAATATGGGAACAATTCAGACTACCAGTCTTTTATAATATTACGGCAACGTGCAAAGGAACTAGAAAAGTGCATGTTCGATGATTACATGGCAAACGTAGAATCCGCTATTCGCAACAACCCTCGAGCCTTCTGGAGCTACATAAAATCAAAAAAGCAAAACAACTCCTACCCTTCTGTTCTGCGGTTTGGAAACCTGTCGTCTAGCAATGGTGAAGAAATTTGCAATTTCTTCGGAGAGTATTTTCTGTCAAACTTTCGTGAATCCACCAGCTCTGAGAATAATGCACAATATCATTGTACCAGTGAGCAGACTGACTACAGTCCATATGATATTGCTGCTATCGAGGTTTGTGAAGACGAGGTCATGAAACTGCTAAAGCATTTGGACTTAAATAAATCTGCTGGTCCAGACAAGCTCCCACCGGTTTTCATAGTAAACTGTGCTACAAGCCTTTCGGTCCCTCTTACACTATTATTCAGACGATCTCTTAATACCGGGGTTATGCCTGCTATATGGAAGTCGGCTTATATAACTCCTATTCACAAAAAGGGACCTAGAAACTGCGTTGAAAACTACAGACCGATATCCAAGTTATGTGTGTTTGCTAAAATATTAGAAAAAATTGTGTACAGGCAAGTTTACTCTGCTCTCAGGCTCAGTTTCAGCGAACACCAGCATGGATTCTTGGGTGGTCGGTCAACAACTACAAACCTTGTTCTCTGCAGTGACTTCCTGTCAGAGGCTATGTCTAATCGGTCCCAAATCGACGTCATTTATACAGACTATGCTAAATGTTTCGACAGAATTGATCACGTCGTTCTCTGCATGCGTAAACTTCTTTCGATGGGCATTAGGGGTAATTTATTCCGTTGGTTTAAGTCGTATATGGAGGACAGGTGTCAGACTGTTGTGCTGAATGGGTATTCATCAAGATCAATGCGTATCCCATCTGGAGTTCCTCAAGGATCTTTATTAGGGCCGCTCTTATTCAATTTATTCGTAAACGATATCGATTCCTGCTTCCTTCACTCTAAAATACTTCTATATGCAGATGACATGAAAATCATGTCAAAGATATCCTCCGTATCAGATGCTCTGTCTTTGCAGGAGGATTTAGATAGGTTTCAGTACTACTGCAGAACTAATAAGCTCCATTTAAACGTCTCCAAGTGTAACGTATGCTCCTTCACTAGGAAGCCCGTACCTATCACATTTGACTATAAACTTTTAGACAGATCCCTAGCTAGGGTTAATACAGTCAAAGACTTGGGAGTTGTATTTGATTCAAAATTATTATTTGATCAACACATAGATAACGTCATTAGTAAAGCATCAAAATCTCTAGGGTTTATTCTGAGGGTCTCGTCTGAGTTCAGGAGCATCAAAACCATTAAAATTCTTTACTGTACATTTGTTCGCAGTTACTCGAGTATGCCTCTCAAGTTTGGAATCCCAATTATAACATATACATCAATCGGTTGGAAGGTATACAAAGAAAATTTTTGAGGTACATTCAGTTCCGGTCTAAAACTTATTCTCCCACTTATCTCCTACGCTGTAAAAGATTCCATCTACTTCCTCTTTCTGAACGTAGACGAATTGCAGACCTGGCGTTTTTGTTTAGAATCGCTAACGGTTCAACCGAGCTTCCCGAATTGCTGAACATAATCGGACTGCGGGCCCCTTCTGCTTTTCTGCGCAATCCTTGTCTGTTGCATACTCCTAGGGTAGGAACGAATTACAGACGAAATTCGTTCTTAATTAGAGCGAGTCATACGTACAATGCGGTCTGCCGGGGCGTCGACATCGATGTTTTCAGCACCAGCATTTTAAAATTAAAAAGGACTCTTTGTGATTTCTTTTTTGATCGCGTAAACTAATAGAATCTATCGGTTTGCGTGATCGGGAAGGAAATCGCAAGAATGTGTTTCGGACAGAGTAAGTTGTTACCTGGTAACAATTTACTCTGTTTGTTACGCATTTTTGCCTTACTCATTGTTACCGTACTTAATTTTACTTTACTTTTATGATAATGTTTCTACGCAAAAACTGTCTACCTTCTCAATTTTTTTTTTTGTTGTTTTAAGCTTTTCTATCTGTGAAAACTTGTAATTGGCCTTATTTCTGTTACTCACAAATCTGCAAAAGTGTTTAGCTGTAAGTTTTCCAAAAACTGTAAAATAAAATAAAATAAAACTTGCGTTTTTTAGGGTTCCGTTGCCAAATGGCAAAAAACGGAACCCTTATAGATTCGTCATGTCTGTCTGTCTGTCTGTCTGTCTGTCCGTCTGTCTGTCTGTCTGTCTGTCTGTCTGTCCGTCCGTATGTCACAGCCACTTTTCTCCGAAACTATAAGAACTATACTGTTGAAATTTGGTAAGTAGATGTATTCTGTGAACCGCATTAATATTTTCACACAAAAATAGAAAAAAAACAATAAATTTTGGGGTTCCCCATACTTAGAACTGAAACTACAAAAAATTTTTTTCGTCGAACCCATACGTGTGAGGTATCTATGGATAGGTCTTCAAAAATGATATTGAGGTTTCTTATATCATTTTTTTCTAAACTGAATAGTTTGCGCGAGAGACACTTCCAAAGTCGTAAAATGTGTGTCCCCCCCCCCCTGTAACTTCTAAAATAAGAGAATGATAAAACTAAAAAAAATATATGATGTACAATACCATGTAAACTTCCACCGAAAATTGGTTTGAACGAGATCTGGTAAGTAGTTTTTTTTTAATACGTCATAAATCGTAAACCGCAATTTACCTTTTATTCAACCAACTCAAATATAAAAAAATATATAAAAACATTTAATTTCATAAACATAAACCTTATGCATAAACCTGGATGTTACGGAACCCTCGGTGAGCGAGTCCGACTCGCTCTTGCCCGGTTTTTTTTGCGTTTAGGTCCTGAAGCCCCTTTTAATTTTTAAACATATCCTATAACGGTCGGCAATGCTGTAGGTCATCATCATCATCATTTCAGCCGAAAGACGTCCACTGCTGGACATAGGCCTCCCCCAAAAGGGGGGGGGGGTTTGCCATAATCGCCACGCTTGGCAGGCGGGTTGGCGATCGCAGTATGGTATGGTAGTGGAATGCATAGAGAACGCAGCTGCCCATTCTCCGGTACGCCCCTTAGTCGCCTTTTACGACACCCACGGGAAGTATGGGGTGGTGGTATTCTTTAAGTCCGGCACCACACAGACAAGATGTTGTAGGTACACCTACTTAATACCTGATGTTGCCCTTTATTTATGTGTAATTTATTGTGTATACATTTTGTTGGAAATCCTAAATAAATAAATAGTGTAGCTTCCTATCAGTGAAAGAAGCTTTGTAATCGGATCAGCACTTCCAGAGATTCCATTTTTTTTTTAATCTATACTAATATTATAAATGCGAAAGCGTGTCTGTCTGTTACCTCGTCACGCTTAAACCGCTGAACCGATTTAGATGAAATTTTGTATAGAGATAGTTTGAGTCCCGGGAAAGGACATAGGATAGTTTTTATCAGTTCGACAAGTTCAAAAACGGTTCTTAACATTCTTGACCCGAAAACGGCAGTAGTTTTCGGGTCAAGAATGTTAAGAACCTGCTCATATTATGCCTGTAAGCGAGACCTAAGTACCTATACAAAATATTAAAGTATATTTTGTAACACTGAACCAATATCTTTTTCTCTTTTTAACCGACTTCAAAAAAGGAAGTCGGTTGTTTTTTTTGTTCAAAAAGTTTTATTATCTCTTGTATTCGTAACCATTCCGAGAAACTGCACAAGATTCACATAACTGCCATCTATTGTATCATATCGGAACAACGAACGGACCAAGCTTCTTACAGAAGTGAAAGTGGTTTTCCAAGGTTTTATGTAGTCTCGTCGGATTGTCATAGATGGCGCCACACGGTGAGACTCTTTTGGAGGGTTCTGTACCCAAAGGGTAAAAACGGAACCCTATTACTAAGACTTCGCTGGCTATTCGTCTGACAGTCTGTTCGTCCGTCTATCCGTCACCAGACTGTATCTCAAGAACCGCGACAGCTAGACAGTTGAAATTTTCACAAATTACTATGTATTTCTGTTGCCGCTATAACAACAAATACTAAAAACAAAATAAAATTAATATTTAAGGGAGGGGCTCCCATACAACAAACTCGATTTTTTGGCCCTTTTTTGCTCGATATCAAAAATGGCAACAGGTAGGCACTAGAAATATTCACAAAATACTCAGTTGTATTTTTACTTTAATAACAAATAATAAAAAATAGGCAAACCCCCCACAAAATTTGGGGAGGCCTATGTCCAGCAGTGGACGTCTATCGGCTGAAACGACGAATAAATAATAAAATTAAAATAAAATAAATATTTAAGGGGGACTCCCATACAACAAACATTTTTTTTTCGGCGTTTTTGCCTTGTGGTACGGAACCCTTCGTGTGCGAGTCCGACTCGCATTTGGCCAGTTTTTTTAGGTTGCATTCTTAGTGCAATAGGTAACAGCAATAGATGATGTCCATCTTGATTAGAACAAAGCTGTGACAACCAATTTTGAAGATGAGCCATTATTTTAATTATATCTATGTAATGGATAGAATAAGCCACACACACCCTAAGCCGTAGGGTACAGACGCCAGCACATCAAGCTATCCGAAACTGTCAAATTTTCCCAATCAATTTTGAACCTTATGCTTTAGCGATAAAGTTGAAAATATATTAAAGAAATTTGACAGATTGTAGTAGCTTGATGTGCTGGCGTCCGTACAGTACAATCTTATGCAGTCGAATAATGCGTTTGTTTGTTTTTTTTGCTTGTTTGTTTGTTTGAACGCGCTAATATCTAGAACTACCGGTCGGATTTGAGAAATTATTTTTGCATTTGATAGCCCAATTCTTGAGGCAAGCTATACATACGCTATTTATCACGCTAAGACCTTTGGGAGACGAGCAAAAAGAAACAAAGTCAGAAAGAACGCTAAGCGATAACGAAGTAATAGCGCAGGCGATGCGATGCAATGGGGTGGGTCGAGGGAGCAAGAAATTGCACGCGGACGAAGTCGCAGGCATAAGCTAGCTTAACAACAAGACCTTGCCCCCGACTGCATTAGATTGTACGGCTTAGGCGCGATACACACGGCGGGGCGGGCCGGGCCGGTCAATTTGACCGCGAACGATGCAAAGGGAATCCTATACTACCAAACCAACGCATATAGAGGGCAAAAATAAAAAAGTAATTTAAAAAATAAAAAAATCCGACTGCGAAACTGAAAAGCTGCAAACAAGCCCATTTTAAATTATATAAAAGTTGGAAGCAGGCGGGACCCATTTAAATTTGAAAATATAATAAAAATGCTATGGGTCCCGCCTGCTTCCAACTTTTATTTAATTTAAAATGGGCTTGTTTGCAGCTTTTCAGTTTCGCAGTCGGGTTTTTTTTATTTTTTATATTACTTTTTTTATTTCCAGCTTTTTAGTTTACAAATGTGAAAGATTTCACAAACGATTTAATTCTTGGTACGTGTTTTTTACGATTTGTCACTTCGAATTACTTTTAACCATATAAGTTATATATATTTTTGTAATCACCTTTTAAAATCCTTTATTTTGACACCCCACTCGATAGGATTCGAGAAAAAAAATTTTTTTTTTGAAGACATTGTGCCAAAAATCGGATATTTTTTTTTTTTTTCAATTTTAATATACCCAGTGTCACTCTCACAATTAAGACGAATCTAACGGCACCTCTCACGCTGAAATCGATCAAGCCGTTTAGGCTACAGAGCGTGCCAAAGAAATATTCATACATACATACATACATACACTCGAAAAACATAACCCTCCTTCTGACGCAGTCGGGTAAAAAGACCGCGCCGTCGATGTTTGTCGGATGATGTCTCTCGCGGTCATCCGCGGACAAAATGGCCGCCGTCTGCGGAGCGCCTTAAGGTGTACAAGTACCTACGGGGTGTGGGATTGAAGACAGGACTAGGTCATCTTGTTTCCATCTTTATAAAAGTTCACATGGATATAAAAGATTATCTTTGAGTAATCAAGACTAAACTACCTTCAACCACAGAATAAATCCATACAAATACTTATTATAAATTCGAAAGTAACTCTGTCTGTCTGTCTGTATGTTATCTTTTCACGCCTAAACCACTGAACGCATTTCGCTAAAATTTGGCAGATAGATTCCATCCCGGGGAAGGACATAGGATAGTTTTTATTTATAAGCCTCGCGGGCGAAGCCGCGGGCGGAAGCTACTAATAGTATAATACGACATATAGCCCAAAAAGGCTCTCTATGAACGTGGCGAAATGTGAAACTACCATGAAGTTAACTGGATTTGATGTCTTCCAACACAATTTCATCAATAAATGGATTAATAAAATATGTGAGCGATATTGTAATACAGTATAAATATTTGTAAGCTTCCAACTGAAAACTTGTAAGATTAGTTAGGTACATTGTACGAATTGTGGACTTGTGTTGAAAAACAAGTCCACAATTCGTACAATGTACCTAATTGTACGAATTGTGGACTTGTTTTTCTGAGAATTGTACAATAAAATTGTGTAAGGCGTCGTGACATAGCCCTAATGCTTTGCATTACGCTTTTCAAAATGCAAAAGAATTATAGATTGTAAATTGTAACTCATACATAATATTTGTAATTTCTATGTTATGCATAATTTTCTACAATAATTTAACAATTTTGTAGAATTTTGCATTTGTAAAGTGTTGTAGTATCGGGAGGGCCTTTTCCGTTTATGATCATTTTCGCCCAACCCCAAGGTTGATTCTCTAATAAGACCTAATGAGATAATATCAATAATTGATCTAAAAAGTTCCATGAACACCACTGGCATTAAACAGACGTTGAAAATTCTTCACAACTTCAATTTTAATATAAATATACAGTGCTACTGTTTCTATCAAGCACTATTACTGTGTAAAAAGGAGAGCAGTGGTGGCCCAGTGGTCACGGCCGCGAGTTACGAGTTGCAGGTCGTAGGTTCGAACCCAGACAGGCGCTTTACCTTGTGTAAATTATTTCATCACCACAGCTCTCAAAACGGTGAAGGAAAACATCGTGAAAAAACCATGCCCTAGAACCAAAAATTGGCCACCAACCCGCACTGGGCCCGCGTGGTGGATTACGGCCCACTCCCTCTCACTGAGAGGAGGCCTGTGTACGAGCAGTGGGAATAGTATTGGCTGATTATGCTATGTTACACTACTGTGTGCACTTACATGAACAACAGCGAGTTCAGCACTGGCAACAGCCACGAGCCACGAGTTTTCTAAAAATAAGTAGGGTATTAGACCCGCCATATGTTTGCCTTTTTCTAAGTAGGTATTACCTTGAGCTGTGTAGTTTCAAAATAAAGTAAGCTTTTCACAATTGTTCATATTCATCATATTTAACACAAACAGATTCATATAATATCATACATAAATTCTTTAACAAAATTAACATAATTGAGAAATGTTTTGAAGATTTTTTGCATTTTCAACAGCAAATGCATTGATCAGTAATTTTATCAGATAATAATATCTTAATTTAATACTGACCGTGGAAACTCTTGATGATGCCAGGGATCGCTAGGGCTTGTTTGAGATGTGCGTTTTGTTTGTGCAGAATAAACGATTTTTCTTTCTTTGTTGCCTGAACAGTGAAAGGCCCGAGACGGCGGCGCGCCGTGTTCCACGCGCCTCTCTCTAGCTAGAGGAATGGTGGCCGTATGCGGCCGCTGAGAGTGACGGGGTCCGCATGGATTCATGCGGCCCAACACCTGGCCGGGGGAGCGTGCACGAAATGCGCAAGTACTCCAGCACCCCGGCGAAAGGGAGCAACAGAACACCGTGTGGTTTTAGTCAGTAAGAGTCTGACAGACCCCTCCACCCACCACAGGGTGCATACTTTTTAAGCAATATCAATAGATATTGCTTAAAAAAAATCTTGCAAAATTTTGTACAAAAAACAACTATAATAATTTAGAAATTTTTTATTGCAAAAAATTGTGCAAGGTTTTTTTTCTAAAATTGTATAATTATCTAAAAATAACTATTGACATTGAATTCGAATTGAGCTATCCAAGTTCATTATGAACATTAATGTAATACATTAGTCACAATTCGTTTCCGCATATTTTATTACCTACAACCGGATTTTTAGGGTTCCGTAGTCAAATGGCAAAAAACGGAACCCTTATAGATTCGTCATATCTGTCTGTCCGTCCGTATGTCACAGCCACTTTTCTCCGAAACTATAAGAACTATACTGTTGAAACTTGGTAAGTAGATGTATTCTGTGAACCGCATTAAGATTTTTACACAAAAATAGAAAAAAAAACAAATATATCTTGGGGGTCCCCATACTTAGAACTGAAACTCAAAATTTTTTTTTCATCAATCCCATACGTGTGGGGTATTTGTGGATAGGTCTTTAAAAATGATATTGAGGTTTCTAATATAATTTTTTTCTAAACTGAATAGTTTGCGCGAGAGACACTTCCAAAGTGGTAAAATGTGTCCCCTGTAACTTCTAAAATAAGAGAATGATAAAACTAAAAAAAATATATGATGTACATTACCATGTAAACTTCCACCAAAAATTGGTTTGAACGAGATCTAGTAAGTATTTTTTTTAATACGTCATAAATCGTAAACCGCAATTTACCATTTATTCAATCAAGTCAAATATAAAAAAAAAACATTTAATTTCATAAACATAAACCTTATGCACAAACCCGGATGTTACGGAACCCTCGGTGCGCGAGTCCGACTCGCTCTTGCCCGGTTTTTTTATTTGCTAATAAGCAGCGTGTATCGAGAATTTTGTCAGCTTATAATATTATTATTGTCAGTAGTGTTTTGTTTTCATTTGAAACACAACATGTTCTAATACTTTTTTTTTTATAAAGTCGTGTTTGCCGCTTCAACACTTTCATTTTAAACCTTTTTGTTTGTCCAGTGTTTTTAAAACTTATTTTATTTAAATTTTAAAAATGATTTGGCCGTTATTTGTGGGTGTGATAATTATCTATTGTTTGGTGTTACGATGGAAAGCGAGACATAGGATAAAGTTCTCAAGATTGTTCAAAAATAGTATCAAGTCGTTACCGGTGCTCGGACACTCGTTCTGGTTCATCAAGTGTAAAACTGATACTGGTGAGTACCCTCTTTTCTTCAATCGGTCCCCTATTACTGAGGATCGTAGTCACTGGACACCTTTAGGGGCCGTCTCCACGAGCGAAAGAATCGCGGCGATATTTGATGGCACGGCAAGACTATCGCCGCGATTCTCTCGCTCGTGGAGACGGCCCCTTAGGCTGTCAATGTGCCTCCATCGACTCTGGTGCAAAGTTCACCACACAGGTAGTGAACCTGCTGAAATTTACACGAGGACGTAGCTTCTTTTACTTGCTAAGACCATCGTGTGGGCGACCAGCCTCATCGTCCTCTCTTTCCTTTTGTATTGGCTACAATGACCAGTTTTTTCAGGGTGCTATCCCCCTTTACATCCATCCGTACCGTATACTAATTAAATTCGAAAGTAACTCTGCCTGTCTGTCTGACCGTATGTTATCTTTTCACGCCTAAACCACTGAACGGATATCGATAAAATTTGGCAGAGGGATAGATTGCATCCCGGCGAAGGACATACGATAGTTTTTATCGACATACCTCACGGGCAAAGGCGAGGGCGAAAGCTAGTTACAAAACAGGTCAAACTACGCGGTAGGCAAACTGTAGACAATGGGGTCATTTAGTTATTTGCCCTATTCTGTTAGAATTTCGAAAGATACGGCCTTATACCTTGTCTACATCATAAAGGGAACTCTGTGAAAAATGTCAGCTTTCTAGGTCCAAGGGTTAGGACTGGGCGTTGATGGGTCAAACAGTGTGTGAGACAGAACTTTTATTTTTTTAAATGTGTTTGTATCGACATGAAACATTATGATCGTGATTTTCAAGTTATTAAGATAATCTAAAAACATAGATGCTTTCATCAAGCAGGTAACTATGTACCAACATAATATTGTGCATGGCCTGGGTGCATAGAGTGGATAGTCAAGGGCACTCACAAGTTTTTACGTGATTTTCCATCTTTTTAATAAATAGTTTTTCTTTGGAAATATCCATAGTGTCTCGATGAATTGAGGCCTCAAGAAGGCGATTGTGTCAGTCTGGATGCAGGAAATAGCAACTACACGGTAAACATGACGCTAAGAAAAAACGTAAATACAAAAACTGGCCAAGTCCGAGTCGCACTCGCACACGATGTGTTCCGTACCACAAGGCAAAAACGCCGAAAAAAACACATTTGTTGTATGGGAGCCCCCCTTAAATATTTATTTTATTCTGTTTTTAGTAAGTATTTGTGGTCATAGCGGCAACAGAAATACATCATCTGTGAAAATTTCAACTGTCTTTCTATCACGGCTCATGAGATACAGCCTGGTGACAGACAGACAGACAGTGGAGTCTTAGTAATAGGGTCCCGTTTTTACCCTTTGGGTACGGAACCCTACAAAAACAAGTTGCGGGAAAATATGCATGACATCCATGCAAAACGGCTATCGTTTAGCATAATGCTGTGACACTGCGAGACAGAGTCACAGCGCAATTTGCGCTTCAAAGTCCCTTACGCCCTGTATACGCTGTGCTTACTAGGTATGTATTGTAAAAACCGTTGCTCATGGTTTTCCAGATCGATGGGAACTATTGGAGATGTTCAGTCGAGAGGCGCTGAAGCAAGGTGGCATGACAACTTCTTGGAACTTGAACAGACTTTTTCTCCGTAAGTACTTAAAGAAAGAAAAAAAAAATTGTTTAACCCAGGTTAAGTAAGTATAAGGCACACAATATTCACACAAAATAACTAATCGAACTGTACTGCTACAAATAATTAGCAATTTTTTCCTGCCTAACATTTTCCTATTTTTCAAAATACTTTTGCTAAAGCGACTACTATTTCGAGAAATACAGATTTATACCATAAACCTCTTTTACACGTAGGTACAACAGATTTTTTAATTATGTTATATTTTATGTTATAAAATCAGAACAAAAATAAATAAATATAAATTAAAAAGAGGGGTCTGTGGCTAAATAATAACAGCCGCACAGTTCGATCGATCAGGTTAAGCTACGCTTGGCGCGGTTGGTCTGTGGATGGGTGGCCATCTTTACATACCGAGACCCCTCCGTGCCTCGGAAACAAATAGAATGTTATATAGTCTTTGCTCGGAAAGCATGTTAAGCCGTTGGTCCCGGCTGTCATTCGTGGATCTTTGACAGTCGTAACGGGTAGTCAGAAGCCCAAAGTCTGACAACCAGTCTTACTAAGGTCTATTGTATTTCCCAGTAAGTGGATTGTGGAGGTCAGATAGGCAGTCGCTCCATGTAATATACTAGTATTCCGCTGCATCCGGTTAGACTGGAAGCCGACCCCAACATAGTTGGGAAAAGGCTAGCAGATGATGATGATGATAAATTGAAAAAGAAAAAAAACTTTAAACCTTATTTCACAAAAGTACCATGTTGGCGCTTGAGCATGTTCTCTTTTCCACTGATGATATATTATTTTTTTCCAGTCGTGGCAGATCCTGTGGTAGCAGAGTGTGTGATGAAGCATTGCCTTGAGAAGGACGATTCAATGAAACTGACGCTGGCCCTCGTTGGTAACGGCAGTGCTGTTGCTGATGGTAAGGAAACGGTGAAATTAACATAACATCCCGCGTGTGATCCTCGATCGGTTAAGTAGAGGAACACCCACAGCCACATTTTGCCATCCAGACTTTTGGCTGTTACAGAGAAATTACAGACGGAAAAATCCAATAATACTGCCCGACCCGGGAATCGAACCCAGGGCCTTACGCTCAGCAGTAGCGTTTGCGACCACTGACACTAGACCAACGAGACAACGGTTAAATTGATGACCAAAATATCACACAAGCACGACCTTCATGGGTCACACTTCTGCTCTCAAAACGATGAAACATCGTGTCAAACATCGTGAGGAAAGCGGCATGTCCTAGAACCAAAAATTCGAAGACATGTGAAATCTACCAACCCACGTAGGAGATTTTGTCCCAGCAGTGAACATTATAGGTTGATTAAGATAAGCTTAAATTTATTAGACGGCCATCCTACGATTTCATACTATCGATATCCGTGTACGATTTAGTAGGTATTTATTCATCATCATCATCATTTCAGCCGAAAGACGTCCACTGCTAGACATAGGCCTCCCCCAAGCATCTCCACTTCGACCGATTCTGTGCTTCTCGCATCCAACTGGTTCCTGCGGCCTGCACAAGGTCGTCGGACCTTGTGGGAAGCCTTCCAACACTACGTCTGCCGGTACGCGGTCGCCACTCCAGAACCTTTCGGCCCATCGGCCATCTTGTACTGCGAGCAATGTGCCCTGCCCACTAGCACTTAAGTTCGGCAATTCTTCGGGCTATGTCGGTTACCTTGGTTCTCCTGCGGATCACCTAATTCCTGATTCGATCACGCAGAGAAATTCCAAGCATAGCCCTCTCCATTGCCCTTTGGGTGACTTTTGGCCTCTTATAACCTCTTATAAGGCCCATTGTGAGCCATCACGTTTCAGTGCCATAAGTCATCACTGGCAACACGCGCTGGTCAAAGACTTTTGTCTTGAGACACTGCGGTATGTGGGACGAGAAGATATTGCGTAGCTTCCCGAACGCTGCCCAGCCGAGTCGGATTCGACGATTTATTCAACAGAAGGTTATTATTTGACGTGGTTCATTAACTATATTAATGAAAAAAAAAACATTTGTCAAAATTATCTAAATGACTCAAAATAAGATATATTGCCTCTGTTAACATTGTTCCTGAAAAATATCCATATTTCATGCAAATAAAGATAATTATTTTAATTTATTCTGCAAATCTCTTTGTCCTCTGTCTTGCATGGTCCCTTTCTATGTCTATTTAGCAAGTTCGTCCATTTTTATTTAAATACTAGCAGCGCCTCCCGGTTTCACCCGCATAATAGTAATAGTCCATTTATACCCGCATAATAGTAATAGTCCATTTATTCTTCAGAATATTGTTACGGAGTTGGTGAAGCTTTCCGTTCCGTTAGAATACCGGGATAAAAAGTATATTATGTGTTAATCCTGGTTATAAACTATCTGAGTACCAAATCCACATCCGTTCAGTAGTTTTTGCGTGAAAGAGGAACAAACAGCCATCCACCCATCCTTACAACTTTCGCTTTTATTAGTAGGATTAATTTCAAAAATACATTTTGTTCTATTCTTTTTAAATTAATGACTGCCTGGTAGAGAATGCCTTGTGACCCTGAGTCCGCGTATGTGCCGCCACTATCGTACATGAAGTTTAAATAAATTTTAATAAATTTTAATTAATCACCTTGTTAAAAGCTTCATTCGTAATTACTTTGTTCGATGCAATAAATTTGCCTAGCCTTTTCCCAACTCTGTTGGGATCGGCTTCCAGTCTAACCGGTTGCAGCTGAATACCAGTATTTTACATGGAGCGACTGCCTATCGAACCTCCAGAACCCAATTACTGGGTTATTATCCACGAGACCCCTTGGTAAAACTAGTTGTCAGATTTTCGGGCTTATGAGTACCCGTAACGACTGTCAAAGATCCACGAATGACAGCTGGGGCTTAACGTCCTTTTCGAAGCACAGAGGGATCTCGATCGTATGTAAAGATGGTCACCCATCCAAAGACCGACCACAGCAAGCGTAGCTTAATCTGATCGATCGTCCGATGCGGCTGTGATCACTAAGCCACGAGCCCCTGAACTACTTTGTTAGACGAATGTTATTCAAATCAGTGTGTTAACCTTTTTCTACGTCTCCTCCACAGTACCAATATGGCGTCCTCGGCGCAAGGTCCTGGTGCCAACCTTCAATCCTAAGAACCTGCAGAAGTTCTCCGAGATATTCTCGAAGCAGAGTGTGATCATGGTGGAACAGCTGCGGAAAGTGGCAGGAACAGGAAACTTCTCCTTGTCTAAATATATTATGGCGTATGCTATGGATTCTGTTTGTGGTAAGTGGACTTCGAGCCATTACTTTATTATTTTTTCTGTATTTTGTTTTGAATGTGCTCTGAGCTCTACAGCTAACAGGCTCATGCTTGTTCCACCTCTTCTGCATTAGCTCCAGTGAGTATGCCAGATAAATTGATCTGGCAGATAACAACAAGATGTACGCAAGTTAAAAACAAGTGCGAGTCGGACTCGCACACGAAGGGTTCCGTACCACAAGGCAAAAACGCCGAAAAAAACATGTTTGTTGTATGGGAGCCCCCCTTAAATATTTATTTTATTTTAATTTTATTATTTAATAGTAAAGTTAAAATACAGCTGAGTATTTTGTGAATATTTCAAGTGCCTACCTGTTGCCATTTTTGATATCGAGCAAAAAAGGGCAAAAAAATCGCGTTTGTTGTATGGGAGCCCCCCTTAAATATTTATTTTATTTTGTTTTTAGTATTTGTTGTTATAGCGGCAACAGAAATACATAATTTGTGAAAATTTCAACTGTCTAGCTATCGCGGTTCTTGAGATACAGCCTGGTGACAGACAGACAGACAGACGGACAGACGGACAGACAGCGAAGTCTTAGTAATAGGGTTCCGTTTTTACCCTTTAGGTACGGAACCCTAAAAAATTATGTCACGTCAAGTCACGTGATCAACTTTGAACGTTAAGAGTAAACCCAGTCGCGAGCTCGAGCTCACTGATGGTTATGGCCAAAAAGCACGCTGTCTCACCTGGCTTCATGTCCGACAGAACACGGGTGGGTTTTAGTCAGTAAGAGTCTGACACTCCCTTCCGCTCCACCCAGAGCTGGAGGAGTCATTTGATGATTTCCCATCCGCAAAAAAAAAAAAAGCTAGTGTCAGTGATGAGCAGTTAGACGCTAGCTACTCACACGCACCGTTCCAAACTGATAGGCGCGTAAAAAAATTCGAAAAGTGCTTTGGAAAATCGAATTTTAAGAAAAAATCACCACATATATGTATCAAAGTTTATTGAAATCTTCGATAACTGAGCTTTTTTGGTACGAACGTGGTTTTGTAGACTTTACAGGTCTTTTAGTCTTTTGTTACTTATTTACACCTAAAGTTACGTTAAAAATAGCAAGAAAAAACGAATCTTTATTGGCTCATAACTTTTTAGTGACTTTTTTATTTTACTATTCTGTTTCCGTACTGACAAAATTAATAATAAGTCAAAACGATATCATGTTTAACTTTAGATGCACAATGTCAAACAGTGGAGTAATACTCTCCCGAAATTTGTATGGAAAAAATATCGACTAGTGGCACCTTAACATCTCGTTCTTTGGTTTTCAGAAACAGCCCTTGGCATCACAGCCAACGCCTTGCAGAATCCGAACCAGAAGATTTTAGAAGCATTCGCGGGGTCTTGCCAACTGATCTCTGACCGCATCATGAAGCCGTGGCTACACTTAGACCCGTTATACAAGCTGACTACAGACTATACGCAGTTCATGGCATATAATGATGTTATCTCCGAGTTTATTAATGAGGTACGTTACAATATTGATAACTTACACATAACATATTATCACGCCCTCTATTACCCGAAAAGTTGGGCCTAGGCCTTGTATACCTTACCCAAAACAGGTTGATGTCTATGTATTATTACAACGATGTCCGGACTGAAGCACTAGGACATAATTTAATAATACTAATAACATTAAAATGTTATCATCATCTGCCTAGGCTTTTCCCAACAATGTTCGGGTCGACTTCCAGTCTAACCGGATGCAGCTGCATGAATACCAGTATTTTACATAGAGCGACTGCCTATCTGATCTCCACAACCCACTTACTGAGTAATACGATACCCCTTGGTAAGACTGGTTGTCAGACTTTCGGGACTCTAAAATTGAAATGTTATACAACAATTTGTAAATTGCAGCGCCTACAGTTTTTCTTATGGCAATCCACAATGCATAGACTAAAGATGTATGTTTTCTGTAACTGTATGTATTTTCTTGTGTTTATAGTGTATCCGAGATAAACGGAGAGAAATAGCTGAAAACAATTATCCTAAAAAAGACAATGAAGGTAAGAAAATCGTAATTAATTATATCAAGTTTAATTAATTTTTGTCTTTGAAAAAAATGTTTTTTAACGAAATGGTCAAGTTACATAACATAAAGTTTGTTAATTTTTTTTGCTACTCTATCGAAGCTTACCCTACCTACAGCACCCGACATACAGCTTTTAAAACATATAGTTAGACTGATATCCGTGTTGCCTGCATGCGTACCCGTGCTGCAAGGTGCGATTTGATTGCCTATAGCCAAAATAGTCTTTGCTGTGGCATACCATAATTTGAAGCAACAATAAATTAAACTGCCCCATCTAAACAGTGTTTAGACGATATAAGTTATATGTCACAGGCAAGAAACTTGCATCGTGTAAATAGGGCTTTATTATAAAAGAGTCCTATTTTAAAGAAAGAAAATACATTTACGTATTTAGCACAGACTAAAAGGCACACAATATAATTAATTTTAAGCAAAATTCCACCTCCTTTCAGACGATGACCGCTTCAAAACCTTCCTAGAACTCATGATTGAGTCGTCAGGCGGAGACAAGGGGTTCAGTGACACAGAACTTCGAGAAGAAACAGTGGTACTCTTCACAGCTGGTACTGACACTTCCACACTTGGATCTTCATTCACCAGTGTGCTGTTAGCAAGATATCCTGAAGTGCAGGAGAAAGTTTATCAGGAGTGAGTATTTGTAAATTAGTCTGGAGATATTACGTAATATTCCTAGAACCATAAAGGTCATGCTAGGGTAGATAGCATTTCTGGATTGCGAAGTGCTAGTCATTTGTAAAATCTAAATCATTTCACCTTTACTCTGGGACGACAACGCATATTTGTCATGCTTCTGGTATAACCGATCCCTGGCCGGACACCTTAATTCATTAAGGCACAGGATTGCCCTGTAAGCCAGCCGATAGATTGCTTGACCAACGAAGTAGCATTCATAAAAAATAAAATTGCTGATGTCTACCAGGCGAAGTGACCACATAAGTCAAGTGACCTGCACATAAGTCAAGTGACCTGCACATAAGTGAAGTTGACGACAAGGTAGTTTGAAAATAATTCCTTCTGCACATGTGGCTTCTCTGGCACCTCATTAACGGCATAACTATGTAAATGTCTAAAAACTGCTCTCAAATTACGATTTTTATTTTTTGTTTATTTTTTATTTATTTTTTACATACTTCTTTGACATAATATTTTTATTATTTGACATTATATACAGACAATTCTAATTTTTCACCTCTTTATTAGTGGTTGTAATGGCAATCATATCACTTGGTGTTAGTTGGTTTATAAATTTTATTTTTATTTATCCTTTTGATAGATTCTTATTTTGTAAATGTGAGGACTTTGTAGGCCTTGTAAACTTTAGATCTGTAGACCATTTTTTATTTTATTAAGTATCTGGTACTTGTTGACAGGCCTACGCTGTCCTCCTATACCTACTATAATTTGAAAACATTGAAAAAACGAATTATATAATTATATTTATTATATATTTTTAAAAAGAGTAACCGTGGAGTTTCTTGCCGGCTCTTCTCCATAGGAAACGACCAATTGGAACCGTGCACCTAGCTTCTGACATTTCATAATTGCCCATGCAGGTTTATATGAAATAAAATATTTTGACTTTTGACGTGTTTGCCTTCCAGTTACATAAAATACGGAAACATAGCTAAGGTAGAACGCAATAAGTGTGCGGCTATAGCAATTAAAGAATGATATGCATCAAACTTCAACAGGTTAAAAGAGGTCTTCGGCGACTCGAAGCGACCCGTCACATCTGAAGATCTAACGCGTCTCAAGTATATGGATGCTGTGATCAAGGAAAGTCTGCGGCTATACCCACCAGCACCAACGCTGTTGAGGAAATGTGACGAGGATCTTGTGCTTCGTAAGTACAAACCATATACCTAATATATGATTTTGTAACAAATTAGCAGTTTTAATATTTTTTACCTTACACATAGCTAGAAGAGTCTTCGGTCAGCTGGACCCGGTCGGTTCTGGATCAGCAGCCAGATTGTGTAGAAACTAAACAATAATTAAAAAATCAGCAGGTCTGTAGACACATCGGTGCCTATCCAAACGTACAATGTTTTAGACTAGCTGCGCCCCGCAGTTGCACCCGCGTAAATGTCGATCCCGTGGGAATATCGGGATAAAAAGTAGCCTATATGTTAATCCAGGCTATCAGCAACCTCCGTACAATATTTTATTAAAATTGGTCCAGCCGTTTGAGCGTGAAGAAGTAACAAACATATAAACACACACACACCCTCACACACACACTCACAAACTTTCGCCTTTATAATATTAGTGTGATTCAATAAATATTGAACGTTTTACTGATACAGATAACGCTATCCGCGAAGACGCGCCCCATTCTTCTTCCTAATCGCTTACAGTAGAAGTGTGCAACATTTCGCTAGTGTTTTAGTATTTTGATACTCACTAATTACTTATTAGTGAGTAATTAGTGTGTATCAAAAAACTAAAACACTCGCGGAATTGATAATTGATAAATGATTTATTTTCTCTAAGTAGGTTTTTACAAACACTTTTACACGTCATCATATTTTTTAAACTAGATGTGGTCGGCGTTTCCTATCTGACTACTCTGAGAAGAAAGGCCGAAACAAACTCAGAGGTCACAGTCTCTTTTAAAGTCCGGACAAAATCTTGGTCAGATCGTGTGAAGACCATGTAGATTGATGTCTGAAATGGTCTTTTGAGGAAAGAACCACACAGATTGAGCGGACCTGTCCAATCAGTGCACGCATTTGTGAAAAATCGTGCAGCTCAACTCAGAAATTAAAAATCAGATGAAAAATCAGAAATTAACTAGCGATAACCACTAGCGATTAGTAGGAAGAGTGGGCACTATCTATAGGTAGGTAGGTACATACTTAAAACACACCCCGTGTTCCGAATTGAGTCAAAAGCGATTATATCGCGAATCCGACCAAATTTAATAGTCACAAAATATAAGGACTTTTGAGTACTATTTGTGACGTTGCGCGTTGGTCGGATTCGCGATATAATCGCTTTTGACGCAATTCGGAAAGCGGGGACAGCACCAGTTTATTTACGTTTCCTCAGATGAAATAAATATTGTAGTTGTTGGAATCCAACAACGGTTTTTCCAATAGTATCTCTCGTCCAAAATGTGTTAAAATAAGGCTACGATTAAAAAGTAGTGGCTCAGGGGTAACCGCCCGACATAAATGTAGTATGTCGTGGGTTTGTACCCAGACAGGCACTTTACTTTGTGTAATTTATTTCATCACCAATGTTTTCAAAACGGTGAAGAAAAAAGATGGTGAGGAAACCGACATGTCCTAGAATCAAAAATCATAGATATGGTCACATCCACCATTCCGCACTGGGCACATTTACAGCTTACCGAAGCTATTTTTCACCTAGAGGAGCCCTGCAGTGGGGATATTATAGGCTGATTGAGCTATAACGAAAGCTAGGCTAACGTCTTTAGCAACATTTTTAGGGTTCCGTACCTCAAAAGAAAAAAACGGAACCCTAATAAGATCACTTCGTTGTCCGTCTGTTTGTCCGTCTGTCAAGACCTTTTTTCTCAGGAATGCGTAAAGAATCATGAAATTTGGCAAGAAGCAATGACAAGTAAAGGAAAAAATCCAGAACCGTAAATGTATAGTTACATAACTACAAATTTGTACTTAAGTTAAGAGAAAGTAAAGAGAAATGGACTAAGTTAATAACAGAATGGTATCCAAGAGATAGTAAAAGAAATAGACAAACGAGAAGATGGGAAGATGACTTCAAGAAAATAGCTGGTCCGGTATGGACTCGTTTAGCAAGAGACAGGAATACGTGGAAATCTTTAGAGGAGGCCTTTGTCGACAGACAAGCTGTTCTACACAAACATCCAGTTGCCGATCATTCAAATGCAAGTTAGAATTGATGTAACCAATTTAGTTTTTAGAAAGTAGGTATGTTAGGCATGTATTATTATGTATTAATGATAAAGAAAGAAACAGCAATAAAGGCTATTTATATATTTTTTTATTAACTACAAAGTTCTACGGACTCGCATTTGACCGGTTTTTTCGTTTTTATGTGTCACATTCAGTGCAAATAAATGTATTTTATTTCTTCCTTCTTTTTATTTTTCCATGTTCTCCTTTCCAGCTTCAGGAGTCACCTTACCAGCGGGCACAGGTATCGTTTTGAGCCTGTTCGCAACCCATCGCAACCCTCAGTACTGGGGAGATGACGCGGAGCTGTTCCAACCTGAACGGTTCATCGATACGCAGCTCAAACATCCTGCTGCCTTCCTGTCATTTAGCTATGGACCTAGGAATTGTATTGGTGAGTTTATAAAACCCCATTTTCACGATGCAAGTTTCTTGCCGGTGCCATAAAAAATAATTGAAGCAACAGTTATCTTTGTTGCTTCAACTTGTGGCATGCAACCGGCAATGAAACACACCGTGTCCGTATATACTTCAATTATTAATCTCAGATAATTTACGTCCATTGTCACTTATCCATCTAATTTAGGTTTGTGTATTCTAAAGTTGATTTTTGAGTGACCATTTTTATCGCACCCTTCCTTAATTATTATATTTTTTAATAATTATTATTAAAAAATTAAATTGCAACCTACAGTAATTATTGATTTTGGCAACACTTTTTGTCATTGTGAAATGTGAACGTCAATCAAGTGTCAAATTCAATTCAATTTTCAACTGAGTACTGACAACTGAAAAGACGTGTGCATTATATTGTAGTCTTTGGACGTGTGACAACCTTACTAACACAGGTTATGTTTTCATAGATTCCATTAGGAGACAAAGGAATTTTAGTATTGTAAAGGAAAACAATCTGAATTTTTAGGATTATAATTCGCACACACCATGGTCACAATAGTCCAGTTAATCAATACAAATTAAAATAAACTTATAAGAAATTTAAAAAAAAATTCTAAGTCTGACGTTTTCGTCAATAATCTGAATCACCATGGAAAATTGGAAACCAGATACAGATTAAAATGGTTTGTGTTGTGCAACAAACTATGGTAATGGTATGTACCCTACAGAATCAATGCCATACATACAAATCATGGAGTTAATTCGTTGGTTTTATATTAAGCCATCTAATATTGTTTCAGAATATTTAAATAGCAATATAGTGTATAATTTGCTTTAAAAAATGATATTTTACCATTTTTGCTTTGTTTCAATGTGCAAAAATAATATTACGACACCAAAGATATCAGGATTTGAAATATTTATTTATTCAATAATAGAATAGAATAGAATACTCTTTATTATGTACATCATATTAATTACAGACATAATTATAGAAACTGTACAAAGGGTGACACAAAGGGCGTTCTTATCGCTAAAAGTGATCTTTTAAAGACAACCTTTGGATGGATTAAAAAGGGGAAAGACAGACAAGCTATTTGAGAGCAAGTTAGTTGAGCTATTTAGATGGTTTTAGTTGAATTAAATGCTCACATATCCATTATCAGATTCTGCATCGTGGCCTATTGAGGCCCCCAGATTGTCTAGAATTGATTTAAAAAAAAGAATGCTTTTTGAATAAAATTATAATTTAAATAAACATTTAGGTATTTAAGAAAATCAAATAACTGTCTTTTGTAAAGTGTAAAAGTTTGGTTATGTGGGGATCTGAATTTTCGGATCTTTAAGACTCTTATGTCAGGACAACGAAACAGGTGAAAAGGAGTGATGAATTGATAACAATTGCAATAAGAAAATCATATTTACTGGTACGACATAAAGGTCCATTCAGTAGGAGATTTTTGTAATAACGGGTCAAAGGTTTTTGTTTTGTCGGCAAATATTATTGACTAGCTTCCGCCCGCGACTCCGTCCGCGCGGATGTCGGTCTTCGCGTGGATGGTTTATTTCTCCATTTTGAGTAACTCTGACAATGACATCTTATAAATATCTATTGGACCCAAATACGGCTAAGCCTATAATAATTAAGGAGATCCCTCTATTGAGCTACTGCTGTTGAGCTCGCGTTCTGTAGTAAGTATTTTTTTCATAGTAATTCCGACCTTGATAAGTAGCATGTAGCAGTAAATTACTGACAGTGACGAAAAGTTTGCAATAATAAAAAAGTGATCGTGACAATGCGACAGAAAGTTAATTGAGAGCTTCAGCATACACAACATTGTTAGTGAGCTCGTCCGGAATATGAACATGAAGATTTCTTGGACTGCTCACATGGGAAAGAGCTACGTAAAGTTGCCCGTGTGAAAAACAACTCGCGGTAAGATCTACGCCAGCAACTCCTAGGGTCTGACCTTGAGCCTTATTTATTGTCATGGTGTAACACAAAGCTACAGGAAACTGTATTCTCTTAAATTGAAATGGAAAATTATCCACTGCGGGTAATGCAACGTGTGTTCGCGGTTCTACAGAACAACGTCTATGAATAAAACTGAAAAATAAGATTTTTTTTTTCTACGTATTTTTCCAGGATAAAAAGTATCCTATTTTATGCCCAGGATAATAAGGTATAATTATACCAAGTTTCATCGAAATCGAACCGTTAGTTTTCACGTGATGCCTGCATATACAGACAGACAGACAGACAGACAGACAGACAGACAGACAAAAATTTTTTTAATCACATATTTGGGTTTGGTATCGATCCAGCAACACCCCCCGCTATTTATTTTTTCAATATTTTCAATGTACAGAATTGACCCTTCTACAGATTTATTATAAGTATAGATAATGGGTTTTTCTCATAGATGTGAAATTTATCACTGGTTTTTCTCTTTCCCGCAGGCTACCGCTACGCAATGATGTCAATGAAGACGGTCCTAGCAACTCTTCTTCGACAGTACAAAGTGTTACCCGTCTCCAAGCTGGACGTAGGAAAACCTTTGTCCTTGAAGTATGATATCATGTTGAGAGCTGCAGACGATTTCCAGGTCATATTGGAACCTAGGGTTTGATTAATGTGAATCGGGCAGTACAAGACAATTTTGTATTGATTTTTTAAAAATTTGCAGTCAGACAAAATTGTTTATCGAATTGAAGATCTTCGTCAAATTGTCGAGTCTTTTCATACAGTTTTGTCAAAGAATGACAGTTGTGATTTGAATATAAGTTTGTAGTCAATTTGCTAAGCAATTAATTTTCCTGATGTTATAATTTATAGTCGTTGATTTAGTTCCTACTTTTTTTGTAGTTTTTGTTTTCTAATGTTGCACATCACAAGCAACATTTGGATGGATTTATTTCTTATGCATTATTTAAGTGTTATTTTTGTTAACAATAAATAAATAATTAATAACACTTTTATTTTTTAAATTCTATAGTAATATTACCCCCGTGCCTCGGAAAGCACGTTAAAGGCGTGGGTCCCGGCTGTCATTCTTCGATCTTTGACAGTCGTTACGGGTCGTCAGAAGCCCGAAAGTCTGACAACCAGTCTTACCAAGAGCTATCGTATTACCCAGTAACTGGGCTGTGGAGGTCAGATAGGCAGTCGCTCCATGTAAAATACTGGTACCTATTCTAGTTGCATCCGATTAGACTGGAAGCCGATCCCAACATAGGTGGAAAAAGGCTAGGCAGATGATGATGGAAATAGTCTGTAAGGTAGAAATTCCCCATTTAGACCAGAGCCAACAATATAGACCACAGTTTAACGAACTTATAGAAACTTGTGTGGGATACCAGGCAGTGGATCCTGTTTGTACTGCCTTCCTTGGGCTGTAAATAAGTACTCATTTAGTTCGACGACACATCGATTCGATAGGATGCTATTAGTATCCTGGGAATCAGGTTTGTTAAGTCATAAATAAGTACTAAGGGCACGCATGTGTTCGTTCTGCCTTAAGTTGAAAGATTTTATTGATAAAATGTGGAGGAGGAGAGAGAACAAAAAAGAACTTTTAAGGCGCTACCTCGAAAATAAATCGTAGCGATTGATCTACTAAGCGAGCGAAAGTTATGCAATTACAATGCGATTCAAATAAGAATAGGAACGTCAATGACCTCTATCTGTCAAATGTTGATTGAAAAGTACGGTTTGCAAAGAAAACTTATTTGCGTATCAATAACTTTTTTTTGTTTAACCGAGTCTTAGATAAATCAAAGTGAAAAAAAACATCAAAAAATTAGTCATAATTAGTTTTTTTTTAATTATGCTACTTTCTTTCTTATTTTCATTCTTGACAACAATTCACCAGAAAGTAAAGAAGATGCCAGCCGCCATCTTGTCGTTTTTGGGTGTTACATGCTCTGTGGTTGTTGGTGTGCTTCTTCGTTAGACTGAGTGCTTGTGGAGTGTTACTGTTTCTTTTGTTAGTTCTGTATGTTACGTGGTTGGTTCCTGTTAAATTTGTTATTTGTTGACGATGACCACTTAAACAGTGATGCAGACATGAGCGGATTTGAAAAAAAAAATGTTTTTGTAAATAATTAATGTTATTAAAAAATATCTTGTTTTGCTCACCCTACCCAATTTATTCGATTTGACAGCTATGACGTCACAACATGGCGCTAAGTCGATCCTATTCTTATTTGAAACTTTTGAAATGCAAGAGATTGGCTATAATGTGCGTGCGTTCGGAATAAAGCGACGTATGTGCCAAAACAAATTTACTCCTTTTTTAACAAAATAAATGAATTAAAAGACATGTCTGGTGGAGCAATGGGCGATTGTCTAGGTAGTCAAAGAAAATGTTCAGTAATGATTGTTATATTATTATAATCGTCGCATTTTATAGTTTATCAATTAATCAGTTTCAGGAGTCAGGATCTTGCGCAAACTGGTGAAAACCAGGTTTATATGCTGGGTATTTTTCTTAGTTTTTTTTAGTATAACGCCATCTGTGAGCAAATACAGATACTAATTGGTGGTATGCCTTTGTGAGGTTAATGAATCATTTAATATTTTGTATTTAATATTTTGTACTTACATTTTTTTCATTTCATCACAAAGCGATCTTATTCTTTATTGTACACATAAATGCACATATTATGATATTGGTATCAGCTTTAATTTCTATCTTCAATGCCCATAATATTATTTATATTTAGCTACTTGTTGGTACTGAATTGGGATTATATTAAATAAAACTATGTATGTATTTGTTGCCAAACAAATTCTTTTATTATACATAAATAAAATGATAAAAATAATAAACGTCTTCTAGAGACACCAAAACATTGTTGTTATTATAAGTATACAGCGGCTTACTGGCTCGCTTGTAATTTGGTAGGCTTACAGCTAATGTTGTACGAGCACCTCGTTGTGCTACTGGTGATAATGGAGGTGGTAGTGGTAGCGGCGGCGGTGTTGGTGGGACGGCCCGTGGTAGTGGTGGTGTTGGTGGAAGAGGCTGTGGTGGCGGCGGTGTTGGTGATCCAAGTTCCACGGTTGGAACAACATCCTCTTGTAAGTCCCTTGATAAATCATGAATCAGGCGTCATTTCGCTCGAACCTAACAGGCTTGACATGCATATATTGTTGCTATATCCTGAAAATATTATTACATTTTATTACATGGCATGACATAACTGGCGACATGTGGGGTGGACTACTGGTTTACCACTCCCAAATCCTTCGGGGATCGCTGGCGTGATGTCGTGTTTTATATGACGATCACTCCTTCCCTTTTTCTTGATAGTCGTTTCCATTGCTCGTCTTTCCAGTTTTGACGGATCTATCCAATTTATTTACCCATTTTCTTTCAAAGACCTTTCCTACTTATTATAAAAATAAATAATTTACCTGATGATTATTATCATTGGAAATAAGGGGTACTAAAGGGTTGTCCACTGCAAAAGTATAGAAACGTCGGCGTCTTGGATTTCTGCTGAGTCCGGCTGAGATATCCATGACATAGTAATCACTCATTGTCAGCAACTTCGTTATTTAATCAATTATAACAATCGTGACAAGCGTATCCATCTAATAGGAGCTGGAACAATAACAAATGTCATTGTATTTTTGAAATTATAACACAACTAACTGCTCAATGTACTGCCTTTAGGTACTGCATGGTTTAAGCCACTGCCGTAGCATAGAGGCGTACCTGATTTGCTAACCATCTTGCCACTTGCAGGCGTAACGCGAGCCCTCACACGATATGTCTGCGAATCCTCATCATAATATCCAAATTGAAAGGAAAAGCAGAATCCTTTAGGAAAAGCAATAGTAATCGTGTCTAGAATCAATGTCAGTCCGTGTAGAATATATCAATAATACAAAATAATCGCACAGTAAGGAAGGAACGCTTACACGCAACTTGGAAGCGCAATGTAAGGAAAGCCAGCAATAAATACACAGACGACTTTTAAAATACTGAAAAAAATAACTAGTAATAATAAGTCAATCTCACAGAGCATGTTCAATCTATCAAAAAGTACTCTATCATCTTATGTCAAAAAAGTAATAAATACTTACCTTCATGTTAGGAAGTGGGTATTCAAAGAAAAACATGATGTGTAAACAAAAATATTTTAGTAATATTGTCGTATTTTATACGCAAATACGTTATAATATATTGCTTTGATCTAAAATAAGCGGCATAGTTATTGTTCACACTCTCTAAAAGTAATTACGGATGGTAATAATGAGGTAATAATGGAACGTCAAAAACATTTTTAGTAGGCACCTACTTCCCGTTAAAAATGGCAAAGCGGAAGCTACGATTGAGTACTGTTTTTTTGAGAATTATGTTACGCAAGTAATACTGAATTAATAAATCCATAGTAATTTAGATCTAAATTTTTAAATCTTACTAAAAATTTAAATCATGAACGTTTATTGATACCAGAATTACCACAGGGCAGAAACTGGACATCTCTTTTAAAACTACTTTGACTAAACTTTGATATGATAATTCTCAACGTTTTAAAGTAAATTGCATTAAATAACTCTTAAGCGTTACGGCATGATGTCTAAAAAAGTAAAAAAAAATAGATCGTGTATTCCTTTTACATGATACTAGACCAAAGAGTCAAAAAACGTATATCTACCAAAATTTTAAATACCTATTCCACCACATACTTAACAAGTTACACGAAATAGAAAAACCACATTATTTTCAATATTTTATTGTGATAAAAATTCAACTGCTCTTGTACCTAAATAAAAAGGGAAACAAAAAGATATTGCATCAATCTAAAAACAATACATTTCTGTCACATTATTAGTTCTTGAACCCCACAACACAAACGTACACTGCAAGCAAAAAATTACCACCTTACACTTTCATCCCAACTCTCCCTTTCTGCCATAACAATAAGGTTGCTAATCACCCCACTTACTGGCAATGGTATAATGGTACAATGGCCAGTTCCGGACATCAGAAGTCTAGTAGTTCCCGACAAGACAAGTTGCTATTTAATTCAGGACAGGGGTGCTGCAGCCTCAGAGCGAGTACTGCTATTGAAGTTTATTATTGAAGATTGTGGTCTACGTAAGACAAAACAGCACACTAATAACGTAACACACTCTCAATATCTCTCACTCAATATCTATCACTCTCAATCCGAAAGATGCTGGTTTAAAAAATTTGTCTGCTCAACAACTTAAATTTTCGGATATTGTTGAACTTTGACATCGGCATGTGATTTCCTATTGCAAAATAGGAATCCCCTCGCTTTGGCACAAAACATTTATTTAAAGTTATAAAACTTATAAACGACCAATCAAGGTAGACTGATATTGAGGAGGTGATAGGCGAACTGTTCAGGATGCCCAGGATGTGCAGACGCCAGCACATCAAGCTACCCGAAACTGTAAAATTTTCCCAATCAACATTGAACCTTATGCTTTAGCGATAAAGTTGAAAATCTATTAAAGAACTTTGACAGATTGTAAAAGCTTGATGTGCTGGCGTCTGTACACACGTTTAAGTATGAACACTTGTGGAAAATAATATGCAAAGAATGATCTTGCATACTAGCTTGTGTCCGCGACTTAAAGGATCTATAGTATCTAGTCTTAGTAGTTCCTTTAGCTTTTGCAAAGGAACTAATACAAAAGTTCTCAGTAGTTATTTCAAAGGAACTGCTAAGGGATCTATCAAGTCTCAGTAGTTCCTTTAGCTTTTGCAAAGGAACTACTGATCCCAAAAATGCTCAGTAGTTCCTTCAAAGGAACTGCTAAAGGAACTAGTGAGCACAAAGGGTGAAATTTCACCCTCTCCCCATTCACCCTCTTAGGGGTGGGATTTCGAAAAACCCTTTCTTAGTGGATACCTACTGTTCACAAAGAACACACCCTCCAAATTTCATGTCTCTAGGACCAGCGGTTTAGGCTGTGCGTTGATATATCGGCCAGCCTGGACTTTGAATTTTATATAATATACATATAAATAGATAATAAAATCGTAGCGAAGCCAGAAGTCAGTCAGTGTACATTGTTTTTTTAAAGTAATTTTTGCGTGGTCTGGCAACGATTTTAAAGCAAAAAATAACTAATTTTTTGAACTTTGTTTGTACGCTAAAACTACCAGATTGATTTTGTTCAAATTTTGCATAAATGTCCCTATAAGTCTGGTCAGTATGTAGGCTATAAATTATGACACTATTTGCTATGGGGGACGAGCAATATTGCAATTTGTTCGAATTCTTCTATAGTTTACCGCCAATTGTAAAAAGTCGAACCAAAAGTCTAAGATATTGCAGATAGCTACATTGTTAACCTTTCAAATTTTAATGACGATCGTCATGCTATACCTTTATGAAGCTAAGCACAGTTACAACATTTACGGACAGGGTAAATTTTTGAGATCCATTGCATTTGAAACGTTCTAAACATTTTTGTAATAGCTAAGTATTTTTATCTGAAATAAATCAATTGCGTTGAATTAATAATATTCAAGAAATCAAAACGATATAGAAAACATATCCCTATCAAGTTTGCCCACCCCTGTCTCAGTTCAGGCGAGTTCAGTCAACCTTCCGAGCGCTTCCCGGTCGCATCTCGCCACTCCTGCGCAACTAGTCGCTCCGTGAACGCGATCCACGGAACACTATCAAGGTGAGTCATTATTATTACTTACCCTATTTTAATATTTTTACTTCTCTAAAAACTCTAGCCTCGGTAATTGATGGCAAGGAACGATCAAGAATGAATTTCCGTGTTCATTATTTGTGAGATTACTCTACAACTTTTGAGGGCAGAGTCTGGATTTGTGCGCAGTTAATGACGGAAGACGAAAGTTTTTGTCACATTTCACCCGTGATACCAACTCACACTGGACCCATGTGGTGGATTACAGCCCATTCCTTCTCGAAGAAAAGAGGGCTGTGTCCCATCGGAACATTATAGGCTGATTTTGCACTAAGCTACCAGTAATAGGATCTGCCCTATCTCTGCTAAAATGTTACTAATGTTAATGTTACTATTACACCAAGACTACGTGATTTTTATGGATCATGGTTTCAGCCTGATCATACTGCCTAGCTAGAGAGAAACACTAATAGGATTTGTTTCTTCAAAATAAAGTTTAAATATATAATCTAGTTTGTGAAATGGGTATTTAGAAATATAGGTTTTTATCACTACACAAACTATAGATATGCTTTTTGTTTACTTTCTATTGTGATTTGTATTGCAATTTTTCAGTGTATTTTGCCAATACTATTGATAAAAGCTCCAACACCTGCTCACATAGCGTTGCAACACAAAGAAAAGTATAAATACAGTCGAAGAAAGTTAGATTTCTAAGACTGCGGGTTTATTATACTCGTTTAGCTTAAAACGATTTGTTCAATTAAATGTACTTGTTCTTCAATCCAACACTTCTGCCGACCACAAACCGGCTTGTAGGCCAGTAGGCCAAATTACTTTTATACGTAACTGCTTAGACGCTGCAATAAATAACTTTAGAAGTTACTTTACTAGATAGTATTTTAATATAAAAAAAAACATGAAGAGACTTTAATTTGCCTTTGAATTTTAAAGTTTAATAAGTTGATTTTACTATTACAGATGCAGTGTTTCATCTGCGTCACGTACATGATCATTTTATGCGGTTCAAGCCCAACTAAAAATCGAGAAATCGCCACAACCCACGAGAAACGTTCCCTGTTCCGCGATGTCATAGAATCTCTGAGAATCCATTCTCAACTGCCTGAGGATATAAATCAAAATGACGAGAATAATTTGTCTCAAAACTATGTCAGATATGGATATGAGAACGAACCCTCTTTACCGAGTGATGCCGATTACATTCCAAGAAGAAACGATAGAATTGAAATGCCATCGATGAAGTATCGCTTCCCAAAAAGCATTAACACCAATTCAAGTGATGAAATGAAGGCAAGAGAAGAAGTAGTGGTGTTCATAGATACTAATAAACATAAGTTGACAACCTTAAAACCTAAAAAGGACAAAACTCCGCGACCAACTTATAATAAAAATAAAAACCCGAACAAGAATAAAGAAAACGAAGGTGACGTCAATACAGATGATGGTGATAATGAACCTGAAGATTTTGCACCACTGACTAATACAATGGCTGGACAAAGCCACATTGGAAACAGGGAATCGCAAACAGTGCTGAAACCCACAGTCATTGTTAATATTCGAGGCACTGTCACTCATAGAGACAGCGATATCAGAATCGAGGGAAGAGAAGAATCACTCAAAAACAAAACCGAACCATTTCAGAACATTTTCAACATAAACCAAGAAATTAAGATCGAAAGAGAAGGAAACAAGAAAAAGCCTTCAAATGTGAAACAAGAAATTAAAATGGTTGCTGCAGATGAAAATGCTAAAATCGAGGAAGATATGATGATGTGTGAGACAGCTACATGGAAACCCGACAAAAGCCAGGAAACTCGGAAACTCGACAGTGTTTTGCAAATCCTGTTTTCTATTTAGAGTATAATTTTCAAAAACGTGGTCATTTTAATGTTCGTTTACTGCTTAAAAAAAACGTATAATAGTTTTAAAATTGAGTAATAATTGTGATAGACTGAACACTAGTGATAAAATGCTCAATAACAATTTTCTTAAGTCTTTTAACATTCAATTAAGTTATGGATCTATTTAAGTTAAATCTTAATTCATGTGTTTAATTAATATATTAAAATATTGTATCTCAAAGAAGGTGTGTATCATTGAAATACATAATTTATCTTAATAGCGATCCTTTACATTGATTAAGTTATATTCATAATAGGCTAAAGCTTTTGACATTATAATTAATTACAGTTAGCGTTCCATCGTGCCTTTCACTCCTATAACGCAAATACCTAAGTTAATTTTTGGCCGCACCTCTTAACTTTTTTTTAGATTTATTGAGCAATGCCTTTATTTAGCTACACATGAGCCTAAACTAGTAAGAAGTTATATTCACGAAGTTGTATTCAAAGGTACAGTCAACAAAAGAGATAAGTATGCAGGATCGTCGGATATAGTTGAAGTTTAGTAAGAAACCGATGGATCTTGTCGACTGAAATTTAATTTGATAAATGAGCTGTTTGTTTTCTATTAATATAATTAAATTTAGTTCGAAAACATCCATCGGTTTCTTACTAAACTACAACTATATCCGACGATCCTGGATACTTATCTCTTTTGTTGACTGTACCTTTGACTTCCCACAAAAGTTCTTTAGATAACGAAGTTGATCACTATCTCCTAAAGGGATATTACTACTTATTGATTTAATAGTGTTTTTTATTGATGGTATTTGGTAATAATGTTCATCATTTTTGCCGATGGGACATCCAATCGGGCACACAGTATCTTGTAGAAAAGGATCTTCGAAATATTATTCGTTAAAAATACTTTCTTCTAATATTAAAAAGGCGAAAGTTTGTGTGTGTGTGTGTATGTTTATATATTTGTTACTTCTTCACGCTCAAGCGGCTGGACCAATTTTGATAAAATTTTGTATAGAGGTATCTGACACCCTGGATTAACACAAAGGATACTTTTTATCCCGATATTCCCACGGGATCGATACTTATGCGGGCAAAACTGCGGGGCGCAGCTAGTAATGGATGAAAATTATGTTTGTTACTCTTTCACGCAAAAACTACTGAACGGATTTGGATAAAATTTGGCACACAGATAGTTTATAATCAGGATTAAGGACGCTATCACATTTTGAACTCGCTCAAGTTTAGGTATTTGAAACGCAACACAACAACATTACGCGCACGCACACATTGAACCCATTGTCCGCTCGATTTTATACGTAACTTACCTAATCTTGGTACTTGAAGGTATTATTTTTTAATTTTACTGGTATTTATTGAGTAAAGTTAGTTGTTAGTTCGCAATCGAATTTGGTAACTGTTATTAGTACCTACTTACTATGTGTGATAATCACGTTTATAGTATTGTTGAAGTTCATCAGTCATTACGTACATTACCTATGTAGGTGCCGAAAAACGACCTTAACATTTTAGTATTACAAGGAACATCTACGTTTATCCTTCAGTCTGCTGTTAGTTTGAAAAGATGTAAGTACTTTTAAATATTGTTTTTGATGACAATTCTTGGAGCATTACCTACATAAGCAAATCCTGGGAGTTGTCGTAGAGTTTCGTAGTGATATTTAAAAATAATCATTCACTTATGAAAACAGTACTTAAGTATTTTATTTACTGTGGCGAGAGTTATTATTTTTTATAAAAATAAAAAACTTTGTAGGTACTTAACAAAAAAAAACAGACTTCCAAAAAGTGAAAAATAACTTTAATTTCGGAAGTCGGTGTCTTTGGCGGATCCAAAGGCACCGACTTCCGAAATTAAAGTTAAAAAAAGTTTAAAAAAAAAACAACCGACCGACTTCCAAAAAACACTACAAAGTGAAAAATAACTTTAATTTCGGAACTCACACCGAGTTCCGAAATTAAAGTTATTTTTCACCTAGTAGTGTTTTTTGGAAGTCGGTTTTTTTTGTTAAAAAGTTTTTATTTCTCGCTTTTTAGTCGGGTCTGTTTATAATGTAACTAACTTACAATAACCTAATGTCAACTTGCTCATCGCCTTTTACAAAATATTGCTTTTCTCAATGCAGGGACGTTAATTGTTGAGGAGTTCTCCTGGTATTCTCCTATCAGCTCCATTTTACTATTCTCATTGTGACGAGCATAAGTTGCTTAGCAACCATATTAAAGTAATCGAATCGCAACCCGTGAAATACTTATTATTGAGTAGTTCCGGTGGCCATCTGTGGTCTTCATCATCAGTTCCACTTCACTAAACGGTGCTTTCCGAGAGCAAATCCACGAATTACTATAAAAAATACCCAAATTGCTATAGGTGTGTGTGCCTATAATATTTGAAGAGTTCCTTCGATTTCTCCAGGATCCCATCATTAGATCCTGACTTAATGACAATTTACCTGACCACCTGGAAAGTATATCCATTTAAACAAAAAAAGAACAAGAAACAAACATTTATTTTTCCCTTTGTGGTTTTTTTTTTTGGAAAACGTTTTTTTTTTGTAAAAAAGTTTTTTATTTTTCACTTTTTAGTTGTACCCAGCTACTGCACACAAATGCATATAACACTACTTGCTGTGAATATCAGTGTCAGGAAGCCACTGAACACATCCGCGTATCCCTTTAGAGGGTACAGGCGTGATGTTATGATGTGTGATTGCGTAAACAATGCATAGATATGCGATAGCAGCAATCGCGGTTGATTTGCTGGCATTTATTGAAGAGTTCCGTTGTCTGTCTCCGAAAATCATCATCAGATCTTTACGAAGTTTATATGGGACTATTTTGAAATAAACCTCTTTCGAACAAAGAAAGAATTTTGCTAATCCGTCCGTCCGTATATGACGGAGTTACGCTCGAATATACAACCTCCTCCTTTTTTGAGGTCGGTTAAAAATACACTCGCCATCTTGAATAAAAAAATGGATGCCATATTCGTAATCACCACCCCAAAATCGACTATGTAGTATCGAATATCTAAAAAAAATAATTTCCGAGATTTTTATTTGATTATAATTTTTTAACACAAATATTTATACAGTCTTTATCCGTCATCTACATCCATTAAACAAAAAATTACAACTAAGTATTTATTTCTAAAACAAATTCCAAAAATCGTACTTAATTTTATTTCGGTTCGAAAAAGTATCAACATCGTACTGTGGAGTACACAAAACGGAACTCACTTTTTAACGTAATTATTTTTTGCGAAAAATCTACATAGGCGTGCTTCCACGGGCGAGTCTCAGCGCGGAATGACCGACCGGCAAGTGTCCGCGGGTAGAAAATGTATGGAGAAATTTGAGAGCGTTTCTTATTTTTCTCATAAATGAAATGTTATTTATTTATCTACAAAATATTTAGCTTATCTTTATAGAATTATATATAAGCAACAATATTTTCTTATTTTTAAGTTAAAATATGCATTGGATTTAGCTATATTGAGTCCTATTCAGACCCCTTTATATTTAATTTTTTGCGATTATTGTGATGGTAAAAACGTATTTGTGTGAAAATTTTGTATGGGGCTATTTAATTGCTTTGGGCCCAGTCTGGAGATGAATACATTATCTTTAATTTGAAACCAAGATATCCACGCAGTTGTGACTCCAATTTGTTAAAATGGTACCTGAAAAACACTGTTATTCGTGAAAAAATGTTATAGCGTCCTTAACACATAGGATACTTTTTATCCCAATATCTCCACGGGATCGAAATTTATGCGGGTGCAAACCGCGAGGTGTCTTCTTAATCCTTTCAGTTGTATTATCCATAGAATTTTTATCGTCAAAGTTCATCACCATCATCTTTCAAATCCACTGCCATTAATCAAGTGCCACCTTCCTTACCACTGTTTTCGTCAGGTCTTCGACCCACATTGCCTTAGCAACATAGTTAAGTTGTTACTCTGGCAATTTCTCATCAACTTCAAACTTTCGTCAGTGGGTGCTGGGCACTGCTGGGTGACTTACTTTTGCGATTATGACGCATTATAGAGTCTTACACGAAATAATTATATTGACGCATTTTTGGCGCAAAATGAAATAAAATTAAATATTTTTTGTCAAAACGAGCCAATGTAGTTTATCAAGTAAATGCAATCTGATGTTCACTATCTAAACGTCTACCTACTTCATTTTTATATTAAAGACTTTAAATTAAAATTGGAAAAAAAAATTGCTATTGCTGAGCACGAGGATCTGGATTCGATTCCCGGGTCAGTGACAGTGAAAGTGTTATTGGGTTTTCCATCAAAAATTTCTTAATATAGAAATTTCTTCTCTTCTTCTTTCTTTCTCTTTTCTTTCTTCTTTCTTTTATTTTTTTTTTCTTTCTTCTTTTTTTTAAATTTCTTAGTTTCTTTCTTTTTTTTGTAGTGTCTTTCTTTCTTGGGCCTGTATTTGTGCCCGATTGATGGCAATAGGCTCGCCCCCTATCCCCTATTACATGGAACTTAAACATAACTGGCGAAATGTGGGTGTAGGTACAGACGCCAGACAATCAAGCTACCTGAAACTGTCAAATTTTCCCAATCAACTTTGAACCTTATGCTTAAGCGATAAAGTTGAAAATCAATTAAAGAAATTTGACAGATTGTAGTAGCTTGATGTGCTGACGTCTGTACTATAGGTACACCTCTGCCTAACCCTTCGGGTAATTCAGGCGTGATGTTATGGTATATTGTAAGAATTTCGTTTGACATAGTTACATGTTCACAATTTTATGAGTTCTGTGTATTCTCTCGCAGCATAAATAGTGCAATTTTTTTTTTCTATATTTTATTTTAGTCATTTTTATTATGGTGTGCATAATAAAGAGTATTCTATTCTATTTTAAATGTCATTCTTAACTAATTTATAAGATTTAATTTTAATAAAGCAACAACAAAAAGTCCAATTCATATAATTAGAAAACCTTAGATAGATGAAAACTAGTTGAAATATTGCTACAAATTACAACAAAACAGGGTGAAGATTAATTTTATTAATCGAAGCAACACACACTTCAATGTGCAGACATACAAATGAGACTAATGAAATAAAAATAATAATACTGATAATTTAATCTGATTGACTTATTGCCAATTATTTAGACATTAATCTGATTGACTTATTGCCAATTATTTGGACATAATGTCCAAATAATTGGCAATACGTCAATCAGATTAAATTATCAGTATTATTATTTTTATTTCATTAGTCCCATTTTTATGTCTAGTAATGCACATTAAAGTGTGTTTTTTATTATTTTTTATTTTTATTTTAATTTTCAAAGCCAAGAAGTTCGGAACTGGAATTGAACTATTCGTATTAAGTCATCATCTGCCTAGCCTTTTCCCAACTATGTTGGGGGCGGCTTCCAGTCTAACCAAATGCAGCTTAATAGCAGTATTTTACATGGAGCGACTGCCTATCTGACGTCCACAACCCAGTTACTGGGTAATACGATACCCATTGGTAAGACTGGTTGTCAGACTTTCGGGCTTCTGGCTACCCGTAACAACTGTCAAAGATCCATGAATGACAGCCAGAACCAAACGGCTTAACGTGCTTTCCGAGGCACGGAGGGGTCTCGGTATGTAAAGATGGCCACCCATTCATAGACCAACCGCGGCAAGCGTAGCTTAACCTGATCGATCGACCTGTGCGGCTGTTATTATTTAGCTACGGGCCAAATTCTACCTCTAATATTCGTATTAGGTTCGATAAAATCATAAAAATTGTTTAGCAGAAATTAGTGTTATCATAAAAATTGGTTAGCAAGTGCCATTTCTGGTATTTATTACAATGCACCGTTACCATCCTACGCTTCTGACCAAAATATCACAAACTATGCTACTACTAATATTAGCCTTATTTAGACAACAACATAATTTTTTAATGCCATTTGCCTTTCTTGTCGTGTCTTAACTTGCATTCGTATTTGAAAGTTATCCATCTAGTTCCGGATTGGCATGACAAGATCTCAAATACCAAATGAGCATAAATACAGTATTTGAAAATACAAGGAAGTGTCCAGGGGGCCTAAAAAGGCCACTTTAGAAGAATCATAAAAGGATAACATTATTAATCATAATATGGCGATGACAGTCCGTGTTTTTCTTTTTTTCGCTGCACTACGGAGGTAAAATCAAAGAGATTGGGGTTGGATTTGGATTGGATTGATTGGTATTTTAGCACAGACAAAAAAAAATAACTGAAAAATCCTTCACCAATGGGATTTGATACGATTAACTTAATAGTTAACTGTCCATTATGAATCATAATGTTATCTATTTATGATTCGCCAAAGTGGCCTTTTTAGGCCCCCGATCTAATAACGTTGTCGAGCGACTCACTATTCAGACATAGGTAATCAATAGAAAAACTATAGCAGCTTAATCCGAGATCGATATAATTATGTTACATAACGCATGCTTTTCTTAGTCTACGTACGAACTGATAAGTGGCTTGCTTAGCGCCTAGAGCCTAATGACACAAGGGGCTTACATAACCTAAAGCGCGGTCACTGTCGGACTGCATTGAAAAGAAAAAGAAGCGCAATGACACAACGCTGGTAATTTATTGCAAAATATGAAGCAATTATTTAATTACAAAAAATCTATTGTTTGGACTAAAGATTTAAACCACTAGTATTTTAGTATTTTGCTTGTAGAATAATCTGACAAAAAATCAGAATGATCATAATATGTATATTAGTATGGTTTTTATTGTAAAAAGAAAGTTTTAGAAGTATCTTCATGATTTTTTTCTATCGTATCAAATTAGTTGTATTGTGTTTTCAACACACTATCTACCTAGCATATATCCTGAAGAATATCATATATTTTTCTGATTTTGTTGACTGTAGTCGATCATATACTTTTATTGTTTGTAAAACTTGCGTTTTTTTTTTGTTTATGTCCTGTAAGCCCCTTAATATCCTTCGATACACGCTAGGCGATAATTCTAGAGCGTTCGTTTCACTTCGCTACATACACGTAAGGTAGCAGGCTCTAGACACTAAGCAAGCCACCTGTCAGTGTGTACGTAGCCTTATGGCCGGTTTTTTGATCCGTAGTTAACTCAACCAATTGTAAAAAATAGTAACTAATGTTAATGTGTCTTTTGATCAATTGTTTGTCTTTGAATTGTCAAATAATTAACTATTAGTTGACCCAATGGACCATTAGTTAGGTACTCAAACTCAAACCATTTATTTCAATTAAACCATGTTTTACAGGCACTTTTGAATTGTCAAGAAGTCAGTCAGTCAGAACATATGAAGCTAGTTGTATTATTGTTGTCAGTCAGTCAGAAAATATGAAGCTAGTTGTATGTAGTACTATTTTTTTACAATTGGTGCGTTAACCACGGATCAAAAAAACTGGACCTAAGACATGTAGAGATTTGATCCGTGGTTAACACACCTCTAAGTTGGACTATTAGTTTGACAGTTGTGCAACAGTGACAGGAATTACTTTTAGCCAAAGTAGGTGCTAAGTAGCGTTTGTAGATTTCGGCCTTAGAGCTAAAGACCTATAATTAACATACAACATGTTTAACATTTAATAATTCAGTACCAGAAAAAAGTATTTAATTCTTTGATCAACTACCAACATTTATCCTTTGACATCATGATCCTGTATTGAGACCAGTTACCTTCGAACATTCCTATGTTGAAAAGAAACTGGTCCACTGCTGTTAGCTGTAATAAAATATTTCGGACTTCAAAATGTCATCGAGCATTAATAGTAAGTATACCGTCTCTTTGCAAGGCCGGTTAGCATCAAACACCGATCCAGATTCAGAGATAATTATCATAGAGATAGAAGATAAATGTCAAGGTACAGCAGATTTATAGGTTTCAGTATATTTTTTGTCTAAAATAACAGTGCTGCTATTGTGTCAAAAGGGCTTTGAAGATCACAAGCACTGACCTCTAACATACAAGTACGACAGAGGTCAGTGGTCACAAGTCACAAGTTGACATATCACTGAGCTCTCGCATCAAGTCACA
Source organism: Mesoligia furuncula (assembly GCA_916614155.1). NCBI lineage: Eukaryota > Metazoa > Arthropoda > Insecta > Lepidoptera > Noctuidae > Mesoligia > Mesoligia furuncula. Next base: position 29,326,659 of record OU744800.1, read on the forward strand.
ACACCCCTCCCGCACCTCGCTGCTACCTCAGGCAACGTCTCAGTTAAGCGGTCGGTCTATAATATAGGCCCTATAGCTTCATCGGCCATTTTGAACAAAAAAAAAACAGAGTTGCGGACAGGTAGGCATGGGCGGCTCTATACAATAAAAATCTTCAATGCCCTTTCACTGTGAAAACTTTGGTGAAGTGAACATGAAATTGTCAATCCCCAGCATCCGACAGGATTACAGTTTACTTCAAGTTCACTTCACCTAAGTTCTCAGGGTGAGATTTTTGCAAATTAGACCGACTGTACCCTCAAGCTTTATAGAAATTGTGAATAACTAGGAACATTTCTTTAGATCAAAACTAAGTTAGAAACTCCAAAATTGGCGGAAACTGAGAAATAAAATGTTGTTTATCTGTAATCTAAACTTAATATAAGGATCTATTTTATTGTCATAAATTAATGCATAAACATATTAATTTTAATTAATATTCATATTTGATATGTACTAAACGAAATGGTATCAATAATAATAACGCTTAATGTCTTGACAGTTACTTCTATAACCATAACCATAATCAGCCTATAATGTTCCCACTGCTGGGACACAGGCCTCCTCTCGGTGAGAGGGAGTGGGCCGTAATCCACCACGCGGCCCCAGTGCGGATTGGCAGATGTCACATGTCTTCGAATTTTTGGTTCTAGGACATGCCGGTTTCCTCGCGATGTTTTCCTTCACCGTTTTGAGAGCAGTGGTGATGAAATAATTTACACAAAGTAAAGCTCCTGTCTGGGTTCGAACCTACGACCTACAATTCGTAAGTCGCGGCCGTTACCACTTGGCCACCACTGCTCTCTATAATATAAGGTGATAATAGAGGATATACAGGGTTATTGGTAAAACATTAACAACCTCTTTAAAGGTCATTGTACTCATCATTATGAACAACTTTTACTATCGGACCAAAGAAAAAAATCTGCTGTTTCCTACATTTTGACGAGTTATACGAACATAAATGTAGGAACCAGCAGATTTTTTTTTGCGATTTCAGATTTGGTCCCAAAGTAAAAGTTGTTCATAATGACGAGTACAATGACCTCTTAAGAGGTTGTTAATGTTTTATCAATAACCCTGTATACAATCACTGTTATTCAGCTGCATCCGGTTAGACTGGAAGCCGACTCCAACATAGATGGAAAAAGGTTAGGTAGATTGATTGACAGATCACTTAGTTTGAAACCTGAATTAATATTTCATAAGAAAAAACAAAACTTTCTGAATGACGCCTGCTACTAAATAATAAAATACATTAAAGACAGATTAGGACAAAAGCTTTTACCACCTAAGCTAAAAGAGGATAATAATTAATAATTTTATCGGCGTGGGATTTCCCTACTTAAATTCTGATTTTAATGAATCGGTTTTGGTAAATGATACGTCATTAGAACTCAACATTCAAGTGCCTTGGAATTTTGGATGTACCTACGAGATTTGGAGTGCCTATTTCGGTAAACTCGAAGTAAAAACCACGCAACACTTACCTACTCTTACATACGTTACGATTATATCGCGCATTCGTAAAGTAAGGCAAAACAGATTACAATTTTTAGAGGAAAAGGATTTATTACAAAAATAAGATCATTACCCTAATAAAATTACGAGTTTCGGAAACAAGCCAATAAAATAGGTTAGGTATCATAAAAATCATGACACTTCTCTAAGCAATCGATTTAATTAAGAAAGATGATGAATATGTTTTAAGACTCGAAAAAAATCCTTTGCGATCCGTCATTCAATTACAATATTCTGTTAAAATGATCTAATTTCCTGTTTTGAAACATCAGACTTGATTGAAATACTTATAAATCAAGTTTGTATCGTAGATATAATCGAATCCTGATGTACAAGATCATCAAAGATAATAAATCGTCTGAAGAGCGCTTGACAAACATTATAGTTAAAATCAGCCTCAAAAAGATGTAGGTATATGTCACGGCTAATAGCCGAAGTGCGGCTACACCTAGTTTTAGCCGGGTACAACTGCGGCTACACCTAGGTGTAGCCGGGCATAACTAGGTGCAGTCGGCCAAATGCGGTTTGTGTGTACTTCGGAAGGCGAAGTAGGATGCAAAATCGAGTGAAGGGCACCCCGAGGCTAGGTTTGGTTAAAAATAGGTGTAGCCGCACTTCGGCTATTAGCCGTAACATATACATCGACATTAATGCATTTGATTGTCTACAGTTTGTGTTCCATAATACCAGTGACTGGAACGACTAGAATCAATTCTATTTTTTTGTAAATGTTGACGTTCAAAAGTGCCTTTCATGTGTCTATTTGAAATAGATGATTTGACTTTGAATGTATAACTAGAATTGAGTACCCATGTGCAATAGGTATGTTTTTGTGGCTACATAATGGAACAAAGATTGTTGACAGTTAAATAAATTCTTGTCGATGCATACCTACATCTTTTTGAGGGTACCCATGTAGATAGAGAAGTAATCAATTTATTAATCAATCAATTCGTTCTGGAAATTATTTCTGTAATCTTACAAACGTATGTTCGTCCCCATAAGGTATAGAAAGGTATTTATAAAGATTTATATTGTTCAATTGAACAGTGCCCTCAACTAATCCAAAATGATCGCTCTGATCTTTTCAAGACGTCTGGATAATAGAGTACCTAGCAATAGGCGTTTCGGCTTTGGTTACTTTTTTTGCTTATTAGCATAATAGCATAGCATAATCAGCCTATGTTCCCACTGCTGGGACACAGGCCTCCTCTCTGTGAAAGGGAATGGGCCATAATTAACCACGCGGGTCCAGTGCGGGTTGGTAGATGTCACATGTCTCCAAATTTTGGGTTCTTCATGTAGTTTTCCTTCACCGTTTTTTTTTCTTGTTATAATGAGAGTATTACCTATGAACCAAAAAGGCCATAAACAGAATAAAGTTGATCGTCAAGATAAAGACAGTTGCTATGGTACGAGTACAAATATCAACATTTGACAAAACACCTGTTTGGCATAGAATGACAGTGTAACGTTACACACGCTTAAGGTCGTGTAAAAATACTTAATCTTAAAAAGAAATGACGAAGAAACCTTCCTATAATAGTTAAAATTAAATACAAAATTGTTGAATTATTTTGTGTAGTTAAAGAGCTTGAATAATTATTTTCGTACTTAAAAAACCTAAATTTCTATTGATAATAAGTATACCTATTTCACTACACATTTTTCATTAGAATTTTGTACCAAAGATTAATGTCTGTATCATTCAAACGTCAAAACACAATTACAATTCGACCAGTATATCTTGAAACCCCAAGACAGGGCAATTTGCAAAGACTAGTCAAAAATATAATTATCTAATACCATACTAAAAAATTTCGTTCCCTGAGTTTCAAGATTCAAGAGATTTTTGTTGCAAGAGTCGTAATTTGTAAGTTATTCTCTTATACCGCTACATAGCTAATAATTAGCACCCAAAGAAATACCTACATTTTGATACATCTTAACAGTTATCAATAATTTATAATAATTACTATATAAACAAAAACTGACGTTGATATTTAGGTCAGCAGTCTTTTAAAGTCCAAGGTCAAGTTCAAGTATAGTTAATTTAAAAGTGATTGTAATACGGTACTCGATGGTATCATAGTAGTGGTGGGCGGTGCGGTATCGGAAATTCGGAATATCGATGTTTTTGGGAGAAGAGTTGTGATATTTATTGTACATTGTAATGATTTAGGTGATTAGATACTTTTCGAGATTTCGAAAGCCCGTAGCAGTGATGCCCAGCATAAAAACAACAAGATTATCGTGAAGATAAAGTCAGTTGGATCCCAATATAATTCCCTCATCATCAACGAAACATTCAGCATAGGTACAGTTAGGGATTTAAATTATTACCTGTTTGTGAGATCAAAATTAAACTAAATTGATAAAATTTCTATAACTACAAATACTTGTCAGTTGTATTATATGATCGAAGCTAAGTATAAAACGTGTATGTTTATTAATGTACGCAATAAAATTTAATTGCCAAAAACTTCATGCAATAAAAAAGCTGAACATAATAAAAATAAAAACACACGAAATTGATCTGATTAGGTTTTATCAAACATGATTAATGTCACCGCTGTCAAATCAATAAAAAAATAATTGTTTATATTTTATCATATTCGTATCATCGCAATTAAAAAAGGTTCGATCCTTCTTAATTGACTTAAAATAGATATAAATCATAATTAAGCCTACATTTCGCACATAGAAAGTTGAATATTTATTTCAACATGTTGACAATTAATTATAAATAAAAAAAATACAACAGGTTTGTCTCATTAATTATTGAATGAATTTATTCTTAAGGCGAAAGCGCCAGGGTAGCCCGCGATATTCAATTTTTTTTACGTTTTTTTTGCAATTTGCTATTCAGTATTAAGTTGTATGTTGATTAAAATATGATTCGCGATCGTAACAAATATGTATTTACAAAATAATAATCATCAAAGTCATCAACACAACTCTCTAAGACCATTTGACCACTTCATGAAATCTTGATATTTTCGGATACTAACTCAACAAGTTGTATTACTGATTCTAATGATTATAATTCTGTAAATACATATTTGTTACGATCGCGAATCATATTTTAATCAACGTACAACTTAATACTTACCAGCAAATTGCAAAAAACGTAAGAAAATTGAACTTCGCGGGCTACCTTAGCGCTTCCCCCTTAATTGAGCATTGCTCGATTTAGAGGACATTTTTAGCAACACAAAAACTAATTTGTAGTTTATAGAATCAATTTAAGAGGTACATCCACTTTCACAATTCGCATCCCTGCGTCAGGGTACTAGGGGAACTCGAAACTTACGAGTATCGATAACATCTTAGTTGTTCACGTATGCGAGACTGACACTATCATTTGTTTTAAGCTTATAAGGTAATTCTCTTTTGTTTTATTTGACTTCAGGGGTAAGTTGTGTGCTACGTAAAGGTCATCTAGGAACGGAGTTTAAAGTTTTAATGAACAGGCATCTTTTTGTTTGTATTCGCAAATATTTTAGCAACAAACGAAATTGGGTGAAGACTTAAATAAATAATAAGTGTAGTATCTTTGCACTTTTTAAAATTCTATCAATTTGATACAGACACTTAGAATAAATTAAATTATATTTTAAAAGAAAGAGATGTTAAGTTTTGTGGTAGGTATGTAAGATAAATTTTTACGTTACCAATTTTACAAGTTCGTGATAAATAGTTGGCGACTGACTACACTTTACACTCTCAGTTTATAAGTGTATAAGTAGTCTATGCTTTACACTTTCAACTCACATTCACTTGAACTTTTAGAATCGAGAAGAGACCTCGTAGTAAAATCATTTCCAAAGTGAAGCAAAAAGCTGGCGACTCGGTTCAAGCTTCGAACTCGCCAGTGGACAGCGCGAGTGACCGCACGCGTTGCATATTCAAATTTTAAATACCGACACTCGATTATTTGGACATACCGTGTTATATTTATCGATATTATTATACCTGGAAAAATGATGCGTACTTATCTTTTTGGAATTTTGGTGAGTACCTTTTGAGTTTATTTTTTGTGAGTCTGATCTTTATTTTAAAAATAAATTAGGTTTTTTAATCAAATTAAATATAAGGTTTCATAATAAAAGATGGGCCATCTAGTGTTTTAAATTTGAATCGGCTATAAAAAAAGCCATGGTTTTTTTTTTTAAATTTCTGGTTTTATTGGAAAGGTTGAACTTTGTCATTTAAGAATGGAACACAATGTCATTCATATGACTACCACGACAGGCTCGGCAGTACCCCCATCCGATTAACCCAATTTTTCAGTACATTTTCGATTGTTTCGGCTTGTGAATCTTTGCAATGGCAACTTCGATTTCACGCTTCAATTGTCTCTGGATGGTTTGCGTAACATTTATCCTTAATTGTTCCCCACAGAAAATAATCCAAAGGGCTCAAATCACAGCTCCGAGGCGGCCAATTGACATCAGCATTTCAGCTGTTTATTCGATTTTCAAAGCAGTGCGCAAAAAATCGATGGTTACGTTGGCTGTGGGACATGTGGCCCTGTCCATGTCATTCTCTTAAATTTTTAGAAACAAAAATTCGTTGAGCAGCAAGCAAAGCAAAATTAGGATGATCGGATGGGGTACTGCTGAGCCAGTCGTGGTAGTCATATGAATGATATTGTGTTCCATTTTTAAATGACAAAGTTCAACCTTTCCAATAAAACCAGAAATTTGGAAAAATAACCAGTAGTTTTTTTTTTATAGCTAATTCCAATTTAAAACACTAGATTCTAAAGGGTGGGCCATTAGAATGCACTTTAAAAATGCCTAAAATAACAAATATTTTTTGTCGATAAAAATTTCGGTTCGTGGGTAAGTAAATAACAAAAGCTTGTCAGAAATATTATTCAAAGTCAGTCCAAATTAATCATTAAAAACTTATTTATATTGTAATTCTATTGTTAAGTCAGAAAAATATAATAACTCAAAGCAAAAGGTCTTTCGACAACTCATCTGTCAATCATCTGTAACCGTGCCCAAGCAACGAACAAAATGAAGCGATTTAGGAAAAAAAACGAAAGCATAAAGTACATAACGGTTCACACTTGTCTCCACATAGATATGCAAGTACGCGTGACGGTGTTTACAAAATTTGTTAGCATACAACACTCACACTTGACCGTTTTACCTAGTGAGGAAATTTAAGTGCTTCGCTTACATTGTTTAAACTTTAAAGGTTATTTTCCAAGACAATTTGTCACTTTTATAAGGTCAAGAACATTACTAATAAACAGTGTATCATTATTATCTACCAAGTCGCATTACTAATCAAATCAGTCAATCTAATGATTGTGAAGGTTTTTTCCTAAAAACACATTTCGCGAATTAATTTACTAAATGGGGTAGTACCCAATAAAGCTCCCTTAAAACATCGATAAGTTTTTAATTGCACTCTAGATATTGTAGGTTTAAGATAAGCCTGTAAGTCGAAACTTTGTCTCGCATAAAAACTTAAAAAAAAAACTCAGAAAATTATGGGTCATCATAACATTACCATAGCGTGGAAGTTGAGGGGCTTAGCTTCCAGGAATAAACATATGTCTAATTAACCCCTCAGTAGTTATTAACAGACCCTGCTAAAGTACCAATCAAGTATCAAGACTGGTCCAGGAATTAAAAGTAAACGCATTACCAATTTGTAAGGTAATGAAATACTATAATTGAAGGCAAACCATCTTTGTTGGGTTAAAAAAGAAATAAATACATAAATAAATAAATGAAGTGTAGGTACTTATATCATCCTGTTTAACCTGCAAAACTGCTATATGAAACAGAACAGGTTACTCAAAACATGGACTAGTATGTAAAAATAGTAAATGTCACAATTTTTTCTAGGTATTGCTATTTTTGTACTTTACGTTCGAAAATGTTGCATTCTCATATATTTATTCTCAATATCACATAGGTACATAGGTACTTCTCTACGCCTTAAGCAAGATTTAAACATTTATATCATCATCTTCCTGCCCTTATCCCATGTTACTTCGGGTTGGCGCAACACGTTTTCTTCTTCCATTCTCCCCTGTCATTATCGCTATCATTCACTCCCTTCTAATTCATATCATTCCTCACACAATCTATCCATCTTTTCTTCGTCCTTCCTCTCCCTCTCCATCCATCAACATGTATATTCATCACTATTTTAGTCACATGCGTTTCGTCCCTTCTCATCACATGCCTATACCAAGCCAAACGATTTCCTTTCAACTTTTCTGTCACTGGCGCCACTTTCAAACTTCCTCTTGTATACCTACTCATTTCTTACTTTATCCATTCTCGTCACTCCACACATCCACCTCAACATTCTCATCTCCGCTGCATGCAATCTTTTTTCATCCGTCTTCTTTACGGCCCAGCATCAGACCCATAAAGTACAAAAGGCCTTACCACGGACTTATAAATCTCATCCATCCTGAATTGATCCGGTGCGTTACGTCTCGGTCTACTTCGCCATCTCCTTGGACAAGCGACCCGATGTACCGAAAGTCAGAGCAGGTCGATAAGGGCGTTCCGGCGAGAGATATGGGCACAGGACTGGACAAGATATAAACATTTATCTACTTACGAAAACAAAAACCACTACAAGTACTTAGGTAATAGGTATTTAGAAATACATATAAGATTTCTTTTTTTTATCACCAGCTTTTTTATAAGCCAAATATTAATTATTTTAATATACCAGTAATAATTTAGACGTACTATATTGAAAACAACTATCTAACTAGCCTGTACTGCCCCAGTGCAGGGTAAAGGCCTCCTTCTCCCTTTTCCACACAATTCTGTCTTTTGCGAGTGCCGGCTAGTCCTTACGGTGGGAGTCTAGCTCGTCCCGCCATCTTCGTCTCGGCCTGCCACGATGGCGTCATGCGTTTAGTGGGACCCAATCGGTGGTTCTCTTAGCCCAATTGTTATCTGACATGCAGCAAACATGTCCGGTCCAGTCCCACTTAAGTTTAGCGGCTTTTTGGGTAACGTCTGTTATCTTAGTTTTGGCGCGCAGTATTGTGTTCCTTATACGGTCAGAAATTCAAACCCCCAGGATACTGCGCTCCATGGCTTGCTGGCAAACCTCGAGTCTGGACCTCTGCTGAAGTGTCAAAGACCAGGTTTGAGCACCATATGTGAGAATGGGGAGAATACACATGTCCACTATATTTAAAAAAAAACTTGTTTTAATAGAGATGTAAAAAATGTGATTCTCTTAGCCCTTGCCATGTCTATACACTTCAAGATAACTGTTTTGGACAAGTCGAAAGCTAAAACAAAGTTGTGTACACACTTTTACTCTGTGTTTTGAACCAAAATTCTATTTGTCAAGATCATTGACACCAACAGTAAACAAAGGTTTCAAATGTTTTGACCTTTGTCCTTAATAAAGTAACAAGTTTTTCTAAGTGTTACATATACCTGCATTAAAAAGCTTCAACATGTAAACTTCTTTTTTAGTGATGTTAGCAGATATAACTTTAGAGTTGTTTTGGCCAATAGGCAGTCAACATTATCAAAATGCATTTGCAACTTTTAACAATAATGATCCAAAATCAAATTAAAAATATTTTATTTTCCATAAACCTACATGGGCACTTATGAAACGTCAGAAGCTAGGTGCACGGTTCCAATTAGTCGTTTTCTATGGAGAAGAGCCGGCAAGAAACTCCATAATAATAAACTATTGAAAGAAAAAACAATCCCACGGACAATTTGACCTGTGACCAGATGGATGTCTTTACTGGCCCAAAATAGAAAATAAACGTATAATTCACACGGTACTTTCCATCTATTATATTATTATCTCACAGCATCATAAATTTACTTACACTAGTTCTATGACATTATAAATGTTGCGTGCTTAGACATTGCCCTCATTGCCGTCCATTTTCAACTTTCCATTAACTCCGCAACTTGTTTTCATAAAAAAATATAACAAAGATCACTTTAGCTGATCGTTTTCTAATACACAGTAATAATGTGTTCAAACATAATAATAAATAAATTCCCATCACTAAGTTCGTATGTTCGTCAAGTGCCAATCCTAATTTAGAAGAAGTAAATTACTTTCTTGATGGTCATAGGTGATACAATAGTGATGTTACGTCGTTATGGTTATAAATACCGATATCACAGAAGAAAAAAATGTCAGTTAAATAAAATCACAAATAAATTAACAATGTGCTTTTCCTTTTACGACCTATCACAATACAATATGGAAATGAAGATTTCGTTTTGATATTATAATATTAATAATGTCAAATCTGTCAATATTAATTAGATCGTTGATGGAGTTCGCAAAGGTTGTGCCAGAACTGCTTATTTATGTAAATCGAATGTTTTCTATACATCACAACAAAACATCATTTGTATTCAGATCACTCAAAAAGCAATGGTCCAATTTTGCGAACACTTTTACTGTTGCCAAACTAATTCTGCAACCAATGTTAACGATGTTTTTCTGCACGCAAGATAAAAATGTAAGTACAAAAAGTGTATACAAGTTTTATTTTCTTATTTAGTACGCAAAGTACTCGATGCCTAATGTTTTTTAAATTTAAATTAGTACAAAATACTTTATCCTCCAAAATTAACTAGCTGTGAGGTCAGCAATAATGAAATCGCATTTTTATAAAAAACTTTTTTTCAAAGATGACAACCTTATATTGACATTCCTCTTGTTATTTTTGAAATTATGTTTACTAAAATTAGGCCCAACTAATTTTAGTAAACATACATTTCACACAGGACACAGGCCTCCTCTCTGAGTGAGGGAATGGGCCAAAATCCACCACGCGTGCCCACAGCGCTTTGGTAGATGTCACATGTCTTCGAGCTCTTGGTTCAAGGACGTGCCGTTTCCTCACGATGTTTTCCTTCACCGTTTTGAGAGCAGTGGTAAAAGTAAAAATCAATCATAAATCAGCAAGATTTAAATAGATGCTATTTCCGTCAACCACTGTCATATAAATTAATCACTCCACAAATAAGAACAAACTCCAGGACACTTAATATTCATCACCTCTATTAGTTTAAACTGAGAGACGCAATAAAACAATTAAGATTTATAACCGATACAGGCTTGTCGAGTAAGATCTAAGTTTAAAGCTACCAAATTGGTATGCACGTTTAGATATGACCAGTTTGCCCTTTAAAGTTAGTCGGAATTCAAGTTCTTTGTGCTAAAAGATTTGGTCCGTTATAGACTTTTAATTCCCGAAACGTCATTTATTTCGAAAACAAAGTAGATAGAAGAAAAAATGGAGATGCAATAAAAAAAATACCTAATAATCTTTTTTTTCCATTCCATTCCATTCTTTTTTTTCCGCGACGCCCTAAGCCGAGGTTCGTACCCCACAGGAGGTGCTCTTAGCGTGTAGTCGCTACGTTTTTAAGTTTTTTAAGCCCTGCCTGGAGGCCTTAAATTATTGAGACACCCACAAGCAAGTCTGGTTAAGCAGACGACAACCTTCTGGTTGACCTGCGAGTTGCCGAATCTATAAAAAAAAAAACATAATAACAGTTAAACCAGCTTTTGAGGAGAATTTTTCTAAAAACGACAAACTGAGAATAAAATTGATGAGCTTTCTTAACCACACCTACATACAGCGCGTGGTCATTGTCAATTTAATAATTAATGGCTTTCACGCGTTATGTCCTCTACCCAAAGTACGACTAATTAAACACTTTGCGGGACACTTAAAGACTAGGAGTCTTTGGCGCAATACGCGATATAATCGCACGCGACACAAAGGCACCGCTCGTTGCGCGACTTGCAGTGCCTTTGTGTCACGCGCGATTTTATCGCGTGTATCGCCTGTTTGAAGGAGCCATAAAGCCTCTCGACGTAATAACAATAAAACTTCAATTGTGTCTTGTTCACTGTCCTTCGATGTGTTAAAAAGTGACATCAAAATAGTTTTTTACTACTTTTCTACATGCCACGTTTTTTAATTATTATTGAAGTATACAGGGTTAAGGCTAGCTAAACTCCGCTCGTATTTAGATATAGATACCTATCGCGGCTGCGGAGTTTAGCTAGCCTATTTAAAATAACCCTATATTCTCTATGGCATTCACTCGATATGATTCAGAGCCAGAAAATCATCTCATCTGCCTAACTTTTTCCCAACTATGTTGGGGTCGGCTTCCAGTCTATCCGGATGCAGCTGAATACCAGTATTTTACACGGAACGACTGCCTATCTGACCTCCACAGCCCAGTTACTGGGTAATACGATACCCCTTGGTAAGACTAGTTGTCAGACTTTCGGGCTTCTGACTACCCGTAACGACTGTCAAAGATCCACGAATGACAGCCGGGAGCAACGGCTTAACGTGCGTTCCGAGGCACGGAGGGGTCACGGTATGTAAAGATGGTCACCCATCCGCAGATCAACTGCGGCAAGCGTAGCTTAACCAGACCGATCGACCTGTGTGGCTGTTATTATTTACCCACGGGCCCCTCAAGCCACGGCCCCATCATTCAGAGCCAGAAGATAAGGTTAAAATTATTTAGAACACAGATTTATTCAGATTGTAATCAGAGATGAGATGTGAGTTTTGAGGAAGACGAAAGACACTAAAGATATGTGAATGTAGCCTTATCTAACTGCCCTGTTTCCTTTTCCCTTACGTTATGGTTATGTTGAGCTTAGAGTGTGATTTGAGATAAGAACTATTTCGTATGCAGGCATAGTATGACCTTCTGCCCTTAAACGTTTCATAGAACAACAAAGAAAATTATGATATTTTCCCTTTTATGGCCATTTAAAGCAAGTCGCGTGTTGGTGAAAAGAGCGTGTGTCCGAAAAAACAATATTTAGTTCTTAAAGATTTTAGCGTTTATTTATTTATTTATTGGCCTATCTATAATTGTTACACTGTTTATCCTTAAAATACAAGCAATATACAAGCATAGTTAGTTAGTGAGTTATTATGGTCTTTAAAAGCGATTTTAGAGTTCGCCATAATATTATGATCTTTAAACGAATACGTTTTTTAAATGTTCTGTCCAGTTATGATTTAAGCTTCATTTGCATCAAGAGCTTGGCTTTCCAGAACAGAACTTGAAGTAGGTACAGTTTTTATGCTTTTTTGAATGAACGTACGACCCAATCCATTAAGCAAATTAACCGCAACCCGTTACTTTTTGCCTTCAAGAATAGTCATCATTATAACTGACATTTTGACTAATTACCGAAACAAATGAAGATACTGGCTGTCATACCGTCAACACGTCAATCATAAAAACAAAAATCGAAGAGAGCACGTAGGGAAAATACTCGCTTCTATCTAAGTAGAATTTACACAGTCTTGCAAAGATAGCGGCCCAATTTTTTGTAGCCACCAATTGGCATTATGAACAAATAAGTAAAGCTAACGGTACTACTGCCAAATACCCACACAATAAGTGTACGCGACCCAGTAATTTCCTTCTTAGGTGTACGCTGTTTGAATTAAGGTGAATGCTCCAACCAGCCCGCGAAATTCAAATTTTCTTACGTTTTTTGCAATTTGCAGGCCAGTGCTAGGTTGTATGTTGATTAAAATATTATTCGCGGTTGTAAGACATATATAGGTACAGAATTATAATCATGAAAATCATCAATAAAACGCTCTAAGTTCATAAAGCTGTTAGAATTACTTTTTCTGTTTTTTTTTTGTTCTTACACCTTTATGAAGTTGGAGGGTTGTATTGGTGATTTTGATTATTATAATTCTGTAACTACATACGTCTTACAGCCGCGAATGATATTTTAATCAACATACAACCTAGCACTGGCCTGCAAATTGCAAAAAACGCAAGAAATTTTGAATTTCGCGGGCTGGTTGGAGCATTCCCCTTAAGGTGCGGTCTCATTGTTGACGTAGCGACAAGCTCGTATGTCTGGCGTGAAATATTCCAAAATTCAAACTAAAAGATTATGAATGAAAACTGTTCTATCTATAAAACCTACGTACCTTATAATTTTGGGTTTATGATTGTTTCAAGTTCACCGAAAATTACAAATTTTACATTCGGTAATGTTGTTTTTAATGTCACCTAATTTGGAAGGCGCTGTTTGTGACAAAATGATTTTTTCATTAGTAGGTACAGACACCAACGATACACTTCTTTCTAGAATGTTCTATTTTTATTTGAAAAATTGTGTTTGTGAACCGTTAATGTGTTTTTTCTCAAAGGAATTTATTATCATTATTTCAATGAAATAAACAAAATTATAAGATAAATATCATCCAAAATATACCTACGTAATTATACCTATGTCTAAAAGTTATAGAACAAGTTGAAGATGTAATATGCTGAAGACTAGTTACACCGGTATGCAATGACTTCTATCTTGCAAGTATTTTTCAAACTAATTTCTCTAAACTGAGCAACTATAATCACGCACATCTTAAAACTTTAGTCCGCAACAAAGATACATGACGCATGCTTTCTCGCTATCTCTTCGCTCAGCATTAGACGCGACCTCGCCGTTCTCGGACCAATCGCCAAAACAGTATCAACGTTTGACACAGTTACCTTTATCGACACATTATCCGTATTTGTTTTCCGTTATAATTTATACTGTTTCTGTAATTTAGACTCTCTTTTACGATGCTAAAAAAATTTAACGATTGAACAGTAGTCTGAGTTGAAAATAGTAGCTATTGTATCGTCTTATGTGTTATAAATGACTTTAAACTAATTTATATGATAATTACAATATGAGTGAGAGCATTTTTAGCACTAACCCTTAGTCTACCGGAACGTAGATCTACGCGAGACACAATGGCTTTTTAATTGTGTCTGTAATTACGGAACACAAGCGGTTAAACATAATTTTTTTCACACCATATACTTATTTCATTAGCTTATTTTTTTTTTACCTAACCTACTTTATTAATTATTTTAGCTACAATATGTCTCATTCAATAGGTACCCATACAAAATTGATGACCTCTGTAATTATTAAGTCTCGATCGACCCTGCTCGTCATTCCAATAAAAAATATTTCCAAGATCAGACCTATTTAAAGCCACACCCTTGCGACTTCATTACATAGAATGTACCTCCAACTACTTACAAGGCAAACAAGCCTTCATTAAAAAAGCTACCGTACAATTGTTTGTAGAAACATCGAAACCGGTAGGAGCGCAGGCGCCGGACGCCGAGTTTCACTTCGATCTCAAATAGTTTCACTTTCTTTTAGTCTAGATTAGAAAAACACTTAAAAAAGACCAGACACAGTTGACTATTCATCGTTTTTTTTTTTAATAAAGGCTCATTTCAATGTTCTACGTGATTTTTGATTTGTAGGTTATGTTAATATACGGTTTCGATATTCTTAGTATATCATCAAGTTTTGTATTTATGGCTATTTGATGCATGACTTTCTCTAGAAAGTATATCGGAATCGGATGTGATACAAAATTGTCAAAACTAATTAGGAGTAACCTACTGAGATATTGGTTGATAAACGATGTATATATTATATAACCTTAGAGCAAGTTTATAAACACAGCTCAGTAGTGCGATTCTGTAACCATCTCACCGTGAAAACTTAGGTGAAGTGAGCGTGGAGTGAGCTGTCAATAGTGTCAATTCCTAGCAAAAACAAACTCACGTCACCTAAGTTTTCACGGTGAGATTTTTACAGAATCGAGCGGCTGTTCGGATTTACTTATTAGAAAGAAAAATCACAACTGAAGTCAAAGCATTTACTTATTTCAAATAGACATAAAAGGCACTTTTGATGTCCAGAATTTACAAGAAATTGAATTGATTCTAGGAGCCCCTTCCAAAAGGTAGTTTCGTGTAGAGGAAAATGGCCAAGAAACTCCCCCGTTACTCATCAATGATTTATGGAATCAAATGTCACTTTCTGTTCCACAAGGTACAATCCTTTCTTATGTTTTATATTCTAATTTCAGGTGCTACTCGCGTGTTCATGCCTGGAAGTGTCGTCACGGCCGTCAAATAATGAGTAAGTTTCATTCTAACAAAAATAATAATTAATGTTGTATATAATAATAGTATACATAATGTTAACATTACGTTTAAAGCAACTATACATATTTGACACGAACTAATCATTAATTTTATTTTTGAAACTGATTTCATTGTAACCGCATTATCATTTTATTAATTTATTCACTCACCTGGATAACTTGCATAATTCCTGTATCCGTCCAAATTCAATTCATCTTGTTTTATACAGGGTTATTGGTAAAACATTAACAACCTCTTAAGAGGTCATTGTACTCATCATTAACAAACCTAAAATCGCGAAAAAAAAATCAACTGTTCCCTACATTTTGACAAGTTATACGAACATAAATGTAGAGAACAGCTGATTTTTTCTTCGCGTTTTCAGATTTGGTCCCATAGTAAAAGTTGTTCATAATGATGAGTACAATTACCTCTTAAGAGTCAGAGTACTCATCATGATGATGATCAATGATGTCAGTTTCTAATAAAATCTAACGCGTATTTTGAATTTATAAAATTACTGAAAAATTTGCTACGGTATTGTTTAAAATATTAACGACGGTTTTACAATAGTAGAAATGCACATTTATGTAGAACCAGCACAACTAACATAACGAGTAGAGCTTAAACATATTAGTGAAAAACTACACGGAATCCGCAGTAGTTCAGGTATGGTTCACTTTAATTACTATGCTATAAGCTTCAACACCGCTTTCAGATTTACACGCTAAAACTGTAATGCTTATGGATAAAGGTATCACAAATATTGGTAAACAAAAAGTAACAATAGCTGATATACGTTTCAGAGCGGCGACATCAGTTGATGAATTAACACAACCTCCAATAGAACAAGAGAGGTCACTATCTTACGATGAAACTAACAGAGAGATCGAAGATATTAGTAAGGAAATATTGGAAAAGATAAAAACTATAAATGAAGGTCTCCAGAAACCAAGCAGGCGAAATCAATTCCAATGGAATGCCCCTCATCAGTCGGTAGGAGAATACGTCCTCGATAAAGAAATATTGGAAAAACTTCAACAAGTTATAGCTTCTGGAAAACTGAACCAAAAACATAACAATATACAACAGCAAGAGAGTAACACGATTTTCAATGGAGATCTAGATGATACCAGATATTCAAGACAGCTGTCTTCTCTATTAGCTGGAAACCAAGCAGAAATGGCAATGATGCCTGGACCATACATAATGAACATGCCTGTTCTTGTCATGCCATCTATGAACAATATGTACAGTAATTACATAAATCCTATGGAATACGCTACAAAAATGCAAACTCGACAAAATGGTCCAACATCTCCTTCACCGTTTCCATCGTTTCCATCTTTGCCTAGTCTACCACCTTTTCAATGGCCCTTTGCGTCATTCTTTCCACTTCTTATAAGGGACCCTTTACTCAGTATTATGAATGGAGGAGGATGGAACAATTTTGTTGAGTATGGTCAAAACGCTGATGTTTGCAGGAAACAAAAATCGAATGCGCCAATTATTGAACAAGTAACAAAATATAAAGATGACACTGAAAAAGCTGAAAACTTAAGTGTGCACCCAACTAGAGAAACGAGATCAAGGCAAAAGAGAGCAGTTAAAAAACGCACCGTTGCTCATGGAAGTCAATTTCAAGAAATTGACCCAGCTAAACTAAATAAATTCTTTGCAGTCAAGCCTAGTTCTACTACTGCAAAACCCACGAAACGGGAGCCTGCTAAAACACAAGACACTAAAACCGTTGGTGGTGATGATGGAGACGTGCGATTTCACTTTTTAGATCTGTTTGGTAACAAACAATCAAACAGGCAGCCAGCTGGGCCTGGTTTCTTCATAAACAGACTAAAAGTTAGGCGAGGAGGGGTCGCTATCGCTGGGCCTGGAGGAGTGGCAACTGCTGGCAGAGGCGGAACCGCGATTGTAGGCCCCGGAGGTCTAGCTTACACCCAACCAGGAGGACTCGCTGTAGCCGGACCAGCCGCACGAATTGTAGCATTATCCTCCGATGCCGACCTCACGTCAGTTGCTCATCGTCTACAGGAACAAAGTAAAATAGATAGTTCTATTGCACAATTATTACAAGCTATACCTGAAGGAAAAATTGTTGCTACTGGTCCTATTATTTATTACCATCCTAACAACCGATAGTCATTTCTAACTAACCCACATGCACCGTGTCTTCTTTCTCATTAAACAATTCTCTTTCTCACTCATTAGATTCTACGACGGACGAGGATGGCGACGAGACGGACAGTGGAGCAGAGCCATGAAGAAATCAGATCTATTCATATACGATGGCATGAATTTTCGGGAAACTCCCTTGAAACTGGAAGACACGACATTCATGCTGTTTGTAAAACCAATAGCTCACGCTCTGAACTCTCAAGGGACAGCTTTGGCAAATCCTATATCCCATGTTGTAATAGCGAGGAACCAGAGCGGAACTATATTCCATGCGCCGCTGGCGTCTGCCGTGGCAGGCCCTGGCGGCGTGGCTCATGCGCAATCCGATCTTTATCTATACGAATTTGTAGATCAATAGACCAATCATATTGGTATATCACTAACTAGGAAGTAAGATTAAATGTTAATTGATTTATTTTCGGAAATTAATTTTGACTGTTAACTTAAAATTTATTTTCGAATTTAATGTAACTTTGAATAATATAAGATTGATGTAAAAGGGGAGAGTATAATAAACGTTAATTTTATTTGAAGTCATGTTTGTTTTTTTTTAACACTTCTAGTAATGTCATAGTCAGTCAGATAATGTTATTGAAGAAAAATAAATTATTATAATTGTTACGATTGCTTCGGATTGGATTAAATTCTGCTAAGGACCGATTTTTCTAACCCCAGATAACTTTTATTCGAGGAATAAAATTGACGGTTGACAGTTTTTGTATGAAATAACTGTTAAAATTTCAAAATTATTCCTAGAATAAATAATAATAATAAAATCAGCCCTAAGATGAAGATAATCAAAATATTAGCTATGTATCTGGACTATAATAAAATAAAGCTTATTGTGATTCTTCTTCTTCCTCTTGAGTCGATGGCAAAGGTAAAAATATTAAATTAGTTGGGTTCAGTAGGATATTATTATTATATAGTATGATTATGATAATTAAAATAAAAATTCATCCACCACCAGCCAGTCTAGCAACAAAATTATTATAAGTTATTTTACGAATAATAAAGTTCAAGCTCATAAAATAATTCAAACGTTCTTGTCATAGGTCACTATCCTAAGTGGATTAGACGCTATGAATGTAACGGTACGCTATATACTAATGCAGAATTGAGCAAATTAAGTAGAACTGATTTCCTGTACACCCACAATTTACCAAATGTAGAATTACTGTTAAGCCACTGAGACTATGATTCATAGTCTTGTCTAGATAATATTGTTAAGGTCCTGCTAATACACACCTACACAAACAAGCTAGACAAAATATAAAAAATTCCGCAGTAAAAATCATAAAGATTTAACCATACCTTTGTAACCTTTATAGGGCATCAGTACAATACGTACCATTCTACGGAGGAGCCAAAGGCCAATACTTGGAAATTAAAAAAGATAACCTTGGCAGGATTACTGGTGAGAAAATAGTCTCCGAAGAAATTATTAGCAGTGAAAATGTCATTAAAAATAGCGATGAAAACCTCCTTGCTAAAGTCATGGCCAAGAACCTTCAAAATCTTAAGACACTATCAACAAATCTGCTGAAATTGCATAATCTTGGTCGTAAGACTGGTTCCCTGGGGAATGTAGAAAAGACTAGATTTAAGAATCAGCTGGCGTCCTTGGGTGAAGCTGCTTCGAACATCATAAAGCTGATAGAAGAGGTTGATGACGTTGATATGCTGTTCAAGAAAAATACCAATGTAAGAACTAAGCAAGAAGAGGATAATGACTATGTAAGTTTATTAATGAGACCCCATTATCTATCAATCTTAGACAATAAATAGGAATAATACCTTGCATACACCTATGTTTATATGATCAAAGAGCCTTTTATGCACTGATAACACCATATTACATTAACCAATTTATTTGCCAACCTTCTATAGGCCCTAGTTTGGGAGTTAGTGACCAAACGTCAAAAAAAGTCTGCAAAATAAACCAGAAAGCAATTCTCGTAATTTTGAGAACGTTCACAGTCTGGGGACCTAAAAAGGCCACTTTGGCAGAATCATAAAAGGATAACAGAATGGACAGTTAACTGTTAAGTTAATCGTATCAAATCCCATTGGTGAAGCATTTTTCAGTTATTTTTTTTGTCTGTGCTAAAATACCAATCAATCCAATCCAAATCCAATCCCAATCTCTTTGATTGTACCTACGTAGTGCAGCGAAAAAAAAGAAAAACACGGACTGTCTTCGCCATTTTATAATTCCTTTTATGATTCTCCAAAGTGGCCTTTTTAGGCCCCCTGATCTCAGTCTCAAATCAATCTGTCAAAAATACCTATTAAATCTTTACATTATTGACAAGTTTTTGACATGGATTGTCGCTGAGATGAAATTGCAACTAGATTTTGAAAGTTTTTACTTACGGAATTTTGCTTTCTGGTGCCGTATTATGACGTTTTAATGCCATCATGATTCTAGTGCGAGGGAGAGACGGAGCTATGCATGACCGATAGTACCATCCTTTTCCGAAGTGGAATCATGATGACATTAATACTTCATAATAGTAGTTTGTGAAGTTGATACCATTTTTATGCAACCTAAAAATTAGGCACAAAACAAACACTAATAACTATTTCATTCAGATTGCAGAAGAGGGTGTTGGCATCGAAGCTTCGGAATACGAAAACGACGAAAGCGGTGATGACTTCTTAGAAAAAGGAACCATTGCTGAAGCCAAACCTGTTGGTAAGTTAATTCACAGTTTTTTATCCAACATAAGTCGTACAGTGTTTTGGATAGAAATTGCACGAGTGCTGCCAACGAAATATCGAGGAAACTACTAACCGCTGCTTAAAGTTGTGTAGATGGCACTACTAGTCGCTGATTTACCTTAGCAATGTTCAATTTCATCGACAGGTGTCGCTACTTAACCCTCATGTCTTATAGCAATGGAAAGTTTAATTCTTACAGTATATCAGTGTTCATAATCTCTGATAATATTACATTCCATCGCCACTTAGTTCTACCTTAGTGAAATGTATTCTAAGTTGAATTTTGAGTGACCATTTGTAACAAAAAGGTCTGAAGTTTTTGGTTGCAATGAACTTTGTTCAGTTTGACATTCAGTTTCATGTTCCATAAATTGAAAATTAGGTACTTATCTAAAACTTTAATTCAAATATATAATTCATAACTCGTGCTGAAAACTGTTATTAAATACTTAACTTTCCATGAACATTGATTTTTAATTGTATTTTTGAATTTCAGGTCTTGCAGTCATCGGTGAACATGGCCTGGCAGCTTCAAGGCCGATGGCGACAGCTATAGCCATATCTGGCGTGGCCCTGGCCAGGCCCATAGCAACGGCCATTGCCGGTGTGGACCCCGCCCAGTTGGGCATTTCCTACCAGATCCAAAAGTCGACGCAATGAGACCTGAATACTCAATATCTGTTTAGATAGCAATAGAGTATAATGCCAAGCTTATTAATTGTTAGTGAAATGAGCTCCTAGCTCCGTCCGCGAGTAAAGTTTTGATATTTTTTCGTGAGATAAATATACTCTTTAAATATCACCTAGCTAGATGGTTACCCACATAAGGTGAAATTGTTTACCCTTAGAATAAGAGTGCAGGCAGAATTTACAATTTCAAACCCAGTCTACCATCCTCCCAGAATACTAGAAGAAAGCAAAATGATCTCTACAAAATCCAAGATGGAGGTTACGAAATTGTACATCTATTCTGCACAATTACTTAATTCGCTGTAACTGTGTGAGTGAATGTGATAATAACGTCTTTTAAAGACGATAATTTTATTTATTATTTATTTATACTTAATGCTATTAAACTTTGCAATGTGATTGTCGTTTTATTGGAAACTAGCTGTGCCCGCGACTTCGTTCGCGTAGATGTCGGAAAACAATAATGGTAATAAGTACCTATCAATCAACTGATGTTTATTTAGTCAATCTATGAATTTCGATTAGCACAAGAGATTATCATCACACGGTGCTGTAGTAGAAATGTTTGGTTCTGGTTTTTGGTTGGTTTGGTTTTTGATGTTTGGTTTGCTTTTTACTTTACGAGTTTATCCTGATTTTTAGGTAGAAAAATAACGTAACCAAAACTGGACACAATAGTCAGAAATATTCAACATATTTGAATTCTGACACCTAATCCAAACCGCACTATTCCCTGTAACTACGCTTCAATTAGACTGAAATTCATACTAATATTATAAATTCGAAAGTAACTCTCTGTCTGTCTGTATGTTACCTTTCCACGCCTAAACCACTGAACGGGTTTCGATAAAATTTGGCAGAGGGATAGATTGCATCCCGGGGAAGGACATAGGATAATTTTTATCCCGAGAATCCCACAGGATCAACACTTATGCGGGTGAAACCGCGGGGTGCTGCTTGTACAGTCTGCTAGACATACGAGTAACATAGGAAAAACAAGACAACAATGTGGATGAGACTAGGAAAAGGCTGTAGTAACTATTGACTTACGGCTGGTAGGTATACGCATATTGGACCTATTCTAGTCGACAAAAAGACTTAAGGATCAGTGCACGAAAACAAGCTCGTTTTGAACAGTGTCTAATCTAATTTTGAGGAAGCTAAAAAATCTAAAAATATGTGAAACATAGCTTAAGTATGTGTTCCTTTTACTATGCGTCGCGCGGGAGTTGATAGCATCAAACTGTTTAGATTATCTTGAAACATGATCTGAAATGTATTATGTGGATGAAAAACAATATACTCGTACTTAAGTATGGTAAGAATTAAGAAACGTAACGGTGAAGTCATTCACTTATTTATACGATGTTTTATAAAATACTAGTAGCGCCCCGCGGTTTCACCCGCATAAGTTTTCCGTGTGAATATCGGGATAAAAACTATTCTATGTGCTTTCCCGGGACTCAAACTATCTCTATGCCAAATTTCATCTAAATCGGTTCAGCGGTTTAAGCGTGAAGAGGTAACTGACAGTCACACTTTCACATTTATAATATTAGTACGAATAGTATGGAGATAAATACAAAAAAAATGATTTCTGTACTTTTTCTAAGTTTCATGCTACACATAAACCTTCCGGAATAAATGCTCTAAATTGTGACGAAAACCGCAAGTAAATCCATTGCGCAGTTTAGAAAATCTAAGCGGTCACACAGACGGACACGAAAAGCGACTTTGTTTAATACTATGCAGGATAGCCTTTACTAGAAGTGGTCACCTTATTAGTGGTTAAGCAGTTTCCATATCACCAGGATTGTGGCGTAATGTAGCAGTTCATCGTGGACGAGGTACGACAGCTGCAGCTCCCCTGGCAACAGCATCATCTTTATCATCAGAAGACAGCCGCGACGCAACCATCGACGCGACGCTTTGCTAGAGTAACCCAAGAGCATGTAACCTTTTAAGAGTAACAGTAATCAGCCAGTGTTAGCCTCTGTTTTTTAAATTTCTATGGTCACCCTACCGGGTGTGTAATATATGGCATAATAACAGATAGTATATTATCACTTGAAATAACGTTCACATGATATAATTTTCATATGCTACAAAAACGTATAACCAATTTCATGTGATCGAATGTTATATTTCATATAACCTCGATGATTCCAGTTACTTCGTAACAAAACCACACGGGTTCGTAACAGAACTAGGCTAGGGAAGCACTTCCCACATTGGATGTCCGCCTCACGAAACAGGTTCTCCGTCTAACTAAACAAAAGCTGTGTATAGTTACGGCAGCTTTGACTGGCCACGGGTCATTTAATAAACACCTCTATGTTGTAGGAGTAACAGACAGTCCGCTGTGCAGGGCCTATATGGAGGATGACGAGACAGCGGCACATGTGCTTCTAAACTGCCCGGTGGTCGCCACGTACAGGGCAAAGTACTTCGGTAACCCAGGTACCCTACGTGAGACGGTCAGTAACATCAAGGCGTTTCTGGCCTTCCTTGAGGAGCTGGGGTGGATCGAATAATCGATTTTCCCACCCGTATGCAAAATACGCGCATTGACGTGGAGTTGCTGAAGCCAGCCTGTATTACCTATTAACAAAACTAGACGGCGCCACTTGCTGCGCCGAACGTCTTTATAAAAATCCTGCTTACCTGCCACCGGAGGAACTAGTGGTGTTAAATGTCTTAGTATCTTTACTTGCTCGTAATAATATTATGTGACATGAAAGATGTAAGATGAAAATATTTAGAACGTAGTTATTTCAATCAAACTTAGCTTTTTTTGAGTACTTAATATTTTACCTTCTTCTACTTCTACTACTGCCTGCGGGTTAGTTGGGTAACACACTATCAGTAGGAATGGTTTTCATTTTGACAGTTCAACGACATTCATTGCGTTATTTACCTTGTTCACCTGTCATATTTTTCGAATATATGAAGCAATGGATTACCTATATGGTTCAAAATGATTCAGATTGATAGTATGTTTCGTAATTAGGGTGCTGGGTACACGAATTACAAACGTTAGTACAGGTCTCCCAAAGTGATAATGCGCATAGAAATCTTCGTCACTGTTAGGCAACGGTCGTATTCCCCGAGCGTCGGAAGACGATATGTATATAGAGTGGTTAAGTGCATTTTCTTCATGCATGTTTAGGGCTCTTACGATTCAATGATTCGGGTGTTTCCGGGAATACTACAATTAGCGAAGATCTGCATGAGCATTATTAATTTGGAAATACTGTATATATTATTATGTAGTTCCTTACTTCGACATTCCGACTCTAATTACGTCATCATTATCATTGTCAGCCCTGTTCCACGCAATGCTGAGTACAGACTCCCTCCCTTTTATACCATGCTTCCCTGGTCTGTGCGAATCTGATCCAGGTCTTCCCTGCGATCTTATCTAGGTCGTCCACCCACCTGGCTATTGGTCTGCCAATGCTCCTTCTACCATTTCTATCTTTCTTCTTTTCCTGATTATACATTAATTAGTGCTTCATTAACATTTATGAACATCTAAGTGAGTTTCCTGAGTTAACATGAACAACTTTCACAGAATTAAGTACAGGTAAGCACTTACTTACATCCTGTGCAAGCTTTCCTTTCATTTTAATTTTCTCTGTTACAAGGTTAACTGGGAAAATTACAATAATAAATAACTTTATATCTCTTACAGGAAATAATACGCATACAATGCAATAGGTGTGTACCTATACACAGTGATTCAAGTACTACACTCATATAGGGAATCCCAATGTATTCAAATTTCTAAAAAACTGTATTACTAATCGATGGCTTATCTGGCTTTGTCACTTTCACGGCCCATGTCACGGTAAGAACCCTATCTCCTGTGAGTATGACACATAATTTCATTAAAAACCACATCAAAAGTCATTTATTCAAATTAACTTAACATAAGAACATTTTCGAAAAATAGTGTTACAACCAAATTAGACCGATTTTATCCATAGAAACAGAGATTCCTAGTTATCTTTTTTAAACAAGACATTTCGTAAATTTAATACCTTTGTATCCTGCTTATGCGTATGAAGTTCCATTAAAATCGGTTCATTCATTTCGAAAAACAAGGGCTTGAAAGTTTGTATGAAATGCCCTACGTCGTAAACGCTCACATGGGGGAGACGTACACTGCTTACTTCAAAACTTATAAGTAACACCCTCTGTTTTTGTCGAGGGTTAAAAATTAACACCAATTACTTTCGAATACTTTACACCCTTAAACCTTAGTCACAGCCTCTCATACATACAAATCGCCCACGCCTTGTTTATTTAAAACCCTAGATTTTAGTGCGTAGTAAAATGAATTAATGACGTCTTTATCACACAAACTATTACCAATACCACGTGTATGTACATATTTACATTTTCACATGGTCAGATGTTATAGATATAACGCATGTTACTCTTTTTTACGTACGTCGTTGATTATAAATAGAGCATTTTGCATAACTTACGCCATCTCAGAGTAGTATGCACCTAGAAGGATTATATTATTGAATGCACTAAGCGTTGAATCAAAGGCTCCTGCAGGCAGGACGTTGCCACGCGATTCTGGATTCTGGTAGAACAATTTCCATGAAGTGTTTATAGAAATTGTTCTAATAGAATCGCGTCACGTCCACTGTCTAACATACATCATCATCTTTTGCGATTTGAGTTTACTATTGGTCATTATTTTCTGTTTATTTCCGTTCATTACCTACCTACTGTAGTTATTTGGTCCAGAGTTACTTTTGTGTCAAGATGATTGTTATCTCTCTTTATCAGTATTGGGTCTAGTGTTTTGTGCTTATATAATACAGGTCAGGGGTCACGCCTGTCTACAAGAGCCTCAAAATCTCTTTTATTATTATAAAGTCTATTATTACTAAGTATTAGCAACCGTAAATTCAAGATCAATTTTTCCTGTAACCCACCAGGCCACTGGAAAGTTAAAAAAGAGAAAACCATACACAAAAAAACAGTCGGTCGGAAAGTCGTTAAAAAGTAAATAAATTTGTTACGTAACAAAAGAGGGGCGTGTGGCTAAGTAATAGCAAACGCACGGGTCGATCGACCAGATTAAGCTACGCTTGCCGCGGTTGGTCCGTGGAAGGATGACCATCTTTACATAGCAAGACCCCTGCATGCCTCGGAAAGCACGTTAAACCGTTGGTCCCGGCTGCCATTTGTAGATATTTGACAGTCGTTACGGATTGTCAGAAGCCCGAAAGTCTAATAAATAGTCTTAAGGGGTATTGTATTACCCAGTAACTGGGTTGTGGAGGTCAGAAAGGCAGTCGCTACATGTAAAATAATGGTATTCAGCTGCATACGGTTAGACTGGAAGCCGACCACAACATAGTTGGGAGAGGGCTAGGCAGATGATGACGTAATAAAAGTGTCGTGCGGTAAAAATGTTATTTTTTTCAGTGTAGCACTCATTCGCCAAGATCTTTCGCGATATTAATAACAATTTTGCCAAACAAACCTGCTTAAAACTTAGCATAAGAAGATACCAAAGACCCTTCTTATCTGCTTACTCAAAGACCACACAGAAAACATGCAAATCCTTTCCCTTTCTGGAATCCCTAGTAATCCGAATTGATTCAGGTCAAACAAATCCTTTTGACGCATATACATATATGTCATACAAACATCCAACCCGGTGATGCTTGCTTACAGGAACCAGGTAACTGACCGCAGAGCAAGTAAAAATGCGCGATTTTGTTTCGCGCACGGGATTTTCAACTCTTGTTATTGACCCGAGGATTGAGAATCCAACAGAGCGAATCCCAGCTCGTCAAGAAAACACACCGTTGGATTTTGAACTTTCGGCGCTAAGCCGAGCGTTCAAAATGTAGTGCGCGAAAAATCGCCGCGATAAAAATACACAACTCGTCACCAAACTTTGTCAGTCAACAGTAAGAAGGTTCAAAGGAATAGTGACTTGCAATGTGGTTCTAGGAAACACCTTCAAAACTTGCATTGTTGTGTTTACCTATATTATACAAGTATTCGGGCTTAACTCGCTTTTCAAGCTAACATAAAACTTTTTTCAATTCGTTATGTACAGGATACAAGGTGGAGATGACAATACGACGATAATTAAACTTCGTATATTCAATGACGTCAGTCTTTGTAGAAAAATTCAACTAAATATATCCAATAGTTTAAGTAGCTAGTCAAAGATTGGCAAAACCCATATAGTCACTACTTACTACCTATGTATTTATGTAGTTTGCTTGAAAAAATCACTTCTTAGGATTCCGTACCCAAAGGGTAAAAACGGGACCCCATTACTAAGACTCCACTGTCCTTCTGTCACTAGGCTGTATCTCATGAACCGTGACAGCTAGTTGAAATTTTCACATGATGTATTTCTGTTGCCGCTATAACAACAAATACTAAAAACAGAATAAAAAAAATACCTATTTAAGGTGGGCTCCCATACAACAAACGTGTTTTTTTCAGCCTTTTTGCCTTGTGGTACGGAACCAATAAAAGTATTGAGTATTGAACCCTTCGTGTGCGAGTCCGACTCGCACTTGACCAGTTTTAAATTTAGATGTTAGGATTTATTTTGTAGTTCCAAAATAGTCTTATGCATTAATATATCCGAATATATTAATGCATATACACACATCAAAAGTGTCTAGGGATCAACATATATTTTTGCAATAACTTTTCTCCTGATTGATATTAATTAAAATTTTCTTTAAGGATTCATCAAATAAAGTGTTTTCGTTTGTCACAATAACGATAAACCAAGTCACCTTTGCATTAATAAAGAAATTTGCCATTTTCCTAATAAAGGGATTTTTGACATTTGAACCACTAACACAAAAGTTCGAAAAAAAGACTGAAATAACAGTTTTCTTTAAAATTTTATTGGGTAACTTAAACAATTAATAATCCGTGTTTCTACCGCGAACACTAACAACACAAGAACATCGGTTTGGCATACTCAAAATGAGTTCATCCAAATCACGCTGTGGAATGGCCGCCCATGTTCGTTGCACCAACAAAAAAAGGTCTTCTTGCGACTGGATACCCTCCATATTCGGCAGAGCTCTTCTCTGTAGCATATCCCATGCATGCTCAATCGGGTTCAAGTCTGGCGACTGAGCAGGTCAGGGCAGGACATTGATGTTAGCTGCGGCGAGAGTCTGTCTTACAACTCTTGCGGTGTGCGGTCGTGCATTATCATGCATTAACTGAAATAAGGGACCGATTTGCACTTGTAGAGGAACGATGACGTCTGATACAATCGTCTCAGCATAAATTTGAGCGTTGAGGTTGCCTCTGATCC
Organism: Mesoligia furuncula; assembly: GCA_916614155.1. NCBI lineage: Eukaryota > Metazoa > Arthropoda > Insecta > Lepidoptera > Noctuidae > Mesoligia > Mesoligia furuncula. The sequence continues at coordinate 29,355,156 of OU744800.1, forward strand.
AAATCAACTCAGTTCTTCCGCCGATCCAAATACCCGCCCATACCATGATGGTTCCACCACTATAAGGATGGACTTCCTGGCAGGATTTTAATCGCTGTTGGCGTCCAGGGGTTCTCCAGTGTCGTATACGTCTTGTATCCGGTCTCATACCAAAACGAGACTCATCAGAAAAGCACACGAAACGCCATTGTTCTTCTGCCCAATTTCTGTGTTCAAGAGCCCATTGATATCGAATCCTACGATTGTGCATTGCTATAGGTGGTACCCGTAGCGGTCTTCGGGAATGAAGGTTCACTTCATGCAAGCGGTTTCTGACTGTTTGGTCGCTAATTAAGTTCCCTGAAGAGTGATGAAGCCTCACGGCTAACATCATGGCGGTTATTGTTGGAGCTCTTCGAGTTAAGATTTGAATGTATCGGTCTTGTCTCCGTGTGGTGCAGCGATACCGTCCTCCATGGCGCTCAGCCACGGTACCAGTGCTTCGGTAACGTGTCCAAAGTCGACTGATAACACTCTGACTTGTATTCAGAGCTAAAGCCACAGTACGTTGCCGGGAACCAGCTTCTATCATTCCTACGGCTCTGAGCATTTCTTCCCTGCTTAAATGACGTCGCCGCTCCATAATAACGTTGGTTTTAATCAGTAGTAGGGAAACAGTAGCACTAATAATGTCTTCAATGCGTTGTATGTTTTTATAGGGAAAATATTGACAGCTGATTTTCATCTTTTACTCGAATTTGATTCACAGTTCCTGATTCAAATTATGAAATGCACCAAAAAGGATCCATATAAATTTATAAAATCAAAAATTTATTACAAAGCCACATCTCAATCTCAAGAAATCCGCATAAAAATGCTTGATCCCTAGACACTTTTGATGTGTGTATATCTATGTCTATCTTGTATGTATATCTTGTCTGTGTGGTGCCGGACTTAAAGAATACCACCACCCCTTACTTCCCGTGGGTGTCGTAAAAGGCGACTAAGGATCGTACCGGAGAATGGGCAGCAGCGTTCTCTATGTTTTCCACCATCATACCATACTGCGATCGCCAACCCGCCTGCCAAGCGTGGCGATTATGGCAAACCCTGCCAAAATTGGGGGAGGCCTATGTCCAGCAGTGGACGTCTATCGGCTGAAACTATACTATATACTATAACTATATATGTATATCCTGTATTTTCATTTATTGTCATATTGTCGTCTTCACATTGTGCATTGTAATAATAGGTTTGGCAATGAGTAATAGGTACAACCTTTATATCCTCAATCTAACCATCAAATGCAGGATGTAGGCATTTCAAAATCATGATATTGATAATATTCTTCTTTTTTTTCTGTTTTCTTTGCCAATATAGCCCATATTGCAGTTGATCTGCTAAAGGCACACTATTGTTGTAAGTAACCGGTACATCATTTACAGTGTGCATAGAGGTGTAAAATCGTACGCTGTATCTCTACTTACATCATCATTGCAATATAAGAAGAACCTAAAACAATAATTTATAGGTAAGTACACTAACCATGTGTCCAATGAGATTTCCCTACGGCGAACTTCCAAATAAACTGTAATCCCCTTATTTAACCCCTTTGAGGACAAAGAAAAAGGAGGAGATTCTCAATTCGACGGTATGTTTTTTTTTCTGTGTTTGTTACGCGATTACTCCACCAATTGTGGACCTATTTTCAAAATTCTTTTTTTGTTTGAAAGGGTATACTCTCAAGGTGATCCCATTATCATCAAGTTGGAATCTGATGAGAGGATCCCATGGAAATCGAGGGAAACCCTCAAATTTTATAGGCAAAGCTATAACTTAACGCTTAAATAACTTGAGTATTTGCTATCGGAAATCATCATTTGGTAAAGTGTAGCTGATGAAGAAGACCACAGATGGCCATTGGAACTACTCAATGACAAATATTTCACGGGTTGCGATTCGATTACTTTAATATGGTTGTTAAGCAATTTATGCTCGTCATAATGCGTATGGTGAGTGGTTGTTGAGGAGTTCTCCTGGTTCTTACCAGGAGAACTCCTCAACAATTAACGTCGCAACATCGGGAAAAGCAATATTTTGTAACAAGTGATGAGCAGTTGACATTAGGCTATTGTAACTTAGATAAATTACAAACGGACCCAATAAAAAGGGAAAAATAAAAACATTTTACAAAAAAAACAACCGACTTCCAAAAAAAACACTACAAATTGAAAAATAACTTTAATTTCGGAAGTCGGTGTCAATAAACGAAAATGCAGAACCAAAGACACCGACTTCCGAAATTAAAGTTATTTTTTTAATTTGTAGTGTTTTTTTTTTGGAAGTCGGTTCTTTTTTTTTGTAAAAAGTTTTTATCTGTAGCCTGATGATCAATAGAGTTCTAATGAGATCCACGAATGACAGCCGAGACCAACGGCTTAACGTGCTTTCCGAGGCACGGAGAGGTCTTGGTATGTAAAAATGGGCACCCATAAAGGGACCAATCGCGGCAAGTGCAGTACTATAGTTATTACTTAGCTATAAGCCCCCTCAACGTTAAGAGTCAATAATTAATATTATTGAGAACTGCAGTGAACATTAACGTCATAGACTATAAGTTTACATGGTGCAGGTCTGATATCTCTTTAACACGGTATTTCACAGCCTTCTGCTCATAATAAAAGTTGATGCTTATGATATAAACTTTCATTATTTTGATGTATATATTGTGGTTTTTATTAGACATACCAGCCAAAACGCCTACCATTCTTTACAAAAATTATTCCTTGGTGCTCATCGTCGCATCGCTACAAGAGGAACACTTGTGCAAATGTCGTGCTAGTAGACCCTTGTTCATTGTCTATCAGTGAATAAATGAATTCAAGATTTTGATCAAGTAGATAAATCTCGTGGGTTAGTAACACACTCAGTAGCAATGGCTTCCATTTTGACAGTTCAACATCATTCATTGAGTTATTTACATTGTTGAGCCGACAAATTTTTCGGACATATGAAGCAATGGCTTAGCAATATCCTTCTAAATTATTCTGATTTTAATTCAAAGTGTGTTGCGCAATAGGGGTGCTAGCTAAATACCCAAAAAAAAACGACAAATACGGGACATCCCTCAATTATAACAAACCTTTTTCCCGTATTTCAAACTTAAATAAGTGACTCAACTCAACTCAAAGCATTTATATATTTCAATTAAACCTTTAACAGGCACTTTTGAATTGTCAAGAAGTCGGTCAGTCAGAAAATATGAAGCTAGTTGCCCATTCCAAAGCGTAGGTACCTATGGAGAAGAACGGGCAAGAAACTCCATGACACTCTTTTTAAATTACATTTTACAAAAATATTTGTTACATCATTACTTTTGAATTTATGATTATATAATGTGAGAACGATGTAAAAAATAAAAAAGACGTCCGCGTTAAAAGCGTCCAGAATACAACAAATAGTAACAAAACAACAATCCAAAATTAAAACAATTAAAATAAGCCCAGGCGGCTAAGTGATCCATACACTGCCCTTAAACCCATTAGTTATCTAAATATACTTGCACTGTTACCGGTGCTACTTACTCCGTCAACCGTCTTTTGACTACTCCACTATAAAAGGAACAATGGAATACCTACAGTTGACCGCTTATTACCGTCTCCATTATCTGTTAGTCCACAATACTGTCTTCTTTACGTAATTTCCATAAAAGTCCGGTGAAGTAAGAAATATGGAGTTCGCATTGTTTGTACTCTGATGGGTCAATGACACAATATTATGTCATACGAATATTAGTTGTAACTATGTAAATGGGGCTTAATTGTCTCATTTTCATGTTGTTATGAAGTAACTTATCGAAACACATAAAAGGGTAAATTGTCACTATAGATGGTAGTGGTTTGATCAAGCTTTGTAAATACGTGTCAATAAATTATATCAACATACTTTTAATGCACTTCACAATCGCTGTCGAGCATTTCAGAACATTGCAGCTTTTCACATGAAACTTTCATTGTGGGAAAAGTATAAAGTCTATTATATGTAAATTCGTTTCTTGTTACATTGTAAATTGATTCTTGTCACTCGTTAAGAAGAAATGCGGTCGTAGAGACTTGAAAAAGCCTAAGTAAAAAGTCATAATTCGAGGTTTGGCTCTCGCCTATTTTCTTCTCCAATATGGGACCAATTTAAAAGATATTTCATAAACTGAATAAGAAGTATAAACATACTGTGTCCCTGTTTTTCTTTCTTCACTAATAGTTGTCAAATTTGTACACTAGGCCTCTGTTGACAGCGGTTTAAATCGGCATTTTTTGAGGGTCCTAGTGCTTATAAAAATAATGTATCATCAAAAAGGAAAACATAGAGACATACAAGTAGTTAATGTTTATTATTCTGTAAAAAATCATTGCTTCATGGTTATTAACCAGAAAGAAAAAGGCGAGAGAAAAGACAACCCGCATTTCCTCTTAACCCCTTAGTACTTAGTCAGTAAGACTTAGTCAGTAAGTCAGCAAGTCTGACATCCAGCGTTACTAAGAGGGTTCGTGTTACCCATAGGAAGTGGGTTGTGTGATAAAATACTGGTATTCAGCAGGGTCCGGTAAGGCTGGAAACCTATTTCGACCCTAACATAGATGGGGAAAGCCTAGGCAGATGGTGAAGATCAATGCTACATTGCATCATTGAATCTTGTAGGCGTTATTAGTTTTTTAGATATTGTAAAGATCAGGTAGTAGATGTATGAGTGCTGAAATGTTACTAAATCATAATAGTTCTTGGCAAAATATTTACTTAAGGTCGACGAATGCAGAGAAATATGTTCATCGGTTAGCACCTTTTACAGTTTAAATTTTGAAGTAGTTCCTGATTAGGTTACATAACAAACGCTATATGATTACACCGGACTTTCCTGTATAGAACAATTTTACGGCATAAGAAAACAGCTAAAGGGAAAGTAATAGAATAAGGCAAAGATGAAAATAATAGTCACTTTAAACTTTGTACATCTACCGATCATCATAACACCACTATGACTCTCATATTCTCATGAACCTTAATGATTTTGGTATCCTGCCAACTAGAGGCATACTTATAACCAAGGAGATTGTTTTGTTTGTTTATGCATATAATCATTCGTCCACAGTCATCGCTTACATATCTTTTAATACATCAATGTTTCCTAGTTCTTGTCAATGTGGTGATGAAGATGTATGGATTATAGTCATGGTTCAAGAATGTATTGTTAGTAATTAAATCAATTGTTTGTGTCTCATCAAATTCTTCTGTCATATACTAAAAATGGAGGCTCATATTTTGATTGGCCATTTAGGTCTTAATTAGAGACCACGTCTTCTTGGTCGCGTACTTTATTACTGAAGGTCGTGTTCCTGAAAGGCTTTCGTGGGTTTTTGAATGATGTTCTTCCACTTCGTTCGGTTCTCTGGCTTCTCTCAGGGTGGTCGTATCAGAGAGTCCAGTGAGGGCGGCCACTTGGTCTAACCAACTGTTAGGTGTCTTTAATGATCAAGTTTAGTGTTGATCGCAAATCACACTACTAAAGACTGATTTACATTGGTCCAATATTTTAATCCAGAGCGCTGGAATCCAGCGATACTGGATCGGCCATCGGGCAATTAGCGACTGCTTTATTCAAATCCACAGCTAGATAGCGGATGCTGGACTGGATTGAAAAGTGTTGGTCAAATGTCGAACAAGTGCTTTTGGAATTTCAGCGCTGGAAGAGGCACCGAGTAAATAAGAAAGAAACACAGAAGTCTTTTACCAGTATAACAAGTAAAGGAAAGTGGAAAACGAAAGGTTAACATGGACTTCAATGAATTAAAAAAATTAAATTAAAACTTTAAAAAAACCCTGACACAAAAAAATAATAAAATGAAATGTATTAAGTCAATTATTAAGTATTAAGTAAATTGTGTCGGGGGTTTTTTAAAGTTTTAATTTAATTTTTTATTTCATGGTTTTTGTAGGGACTCCTTAATTTTTGTATTTCATTTCTTTTACTTTCTTGCGTTTTAAGATTCAGGTAATTTGGTGTTTAATCAGGTTTTTTATCCTTCAAAAAATAATTATTAATTTATAGTTGAAGAATAATTTTTAAGACTAAACAGATTTTTTTGTTTTATTTTATCCTTTTTCTAGTTCTTCCTTTAGTTATTCAACTTTCGTACAAGTATATCATAGCTATTAGATATCTTAGGTATTACAGATGTAGTTTATAAAATGGGACTGCGACACTATCTGGTGTAGAAATACCTACGGTTTTTAAGTAGGATAATTACATTCGTAATAAAAATAGTCAAACTCAGTGGTCGTAGGTACCAGTCATCACTCCACTTTCCTCATCATTCTAGAGCATTGATCAGACAAAAAAATATTTTCAAGTTTTTAGTTTTCATTTCGTTAGTTAATATTCCTCATTCCCTTTCAATATAGTGTACATTATTCTATTTGTCAAGCCCTTGCATTTGATACATATATTAAAGGAGTTGTGAAAAAAATATATAATTCGCCATTTTGTGGTGACGGCCATCTTGGATTTGAAATTTGTAATAGTGTATAGTATTCTACTATTCAAGCCCTTTCATTTGATACCCATATTAAGGGAGTTGTGAAAAATATGTAATCCGCCAGTAACTGAGTTGTGGAGGTCAGATAGGCAGTCGCTCCATGTAAAATACTGGTATTCAGCCGCATCCGGTTAGACTGGAAGCCGTTCCCAACATATTTGGGAAAAGGCTAGGCAGACGATGATGTTGTTAAAGTACAAAGTTGGTTTGCAGATCTACTGAGCCTAGATTATCCACTAAGTACTCAAGTAAGTCAACCTGAATTCATTAAACAGGTTTTTTGTGCAAGTATGTAGTTATTTAGATCATCTTTATGGGCATTACTTACCTGATCTCTAAAAATATTTCAACTATTGTTCTTGATTCTGTTACAAATTGACCTGGTTTCATCTTCTATAATAGAATTTTTATAAATGTCCACATTTCCTACATAAACTACGAAACTTAGAATTAACACTTTTCTTAACAGAATTCTGTACACAGCATATATCAGAAAGCATCATCAGCTTATAATGTTCCCACTGCTGGGATACAGGCCTCCTCTTTTTTTGAGAGGGAGTGGGCCATAATCCACCACGCGGACCCAGTGCGGGTTGATAGATGTCACATGTCTTCGAATTTTTTATTCTAGAACATGCCGATTTCCTCACGATGTTTTCCTTCACCGTTTTGAGAGCAGTGGTGATGAAATCATTTACACAAAATAAAGTGCCTGCCTGGGTTCGAACCCACGATCTACAACTCGTAAGTCAGGTAACATAAAGGTGTGGTCAAAATTAAGGGTGCAGTAGAGACCATCAAACTGAACAACTTACTCGTAATCGCGAAAAAATAAATCTACGAGTTCGTAGCCGACCGCATACAGCAGCAGCAGACGACATGAGGTTGCGACATGTCGTAGTGACACGTCGCAGCGTCATGTCGCTGCAGTCATGATTCCAAACCCAACCGCAGATGGCTGCTCCAGCGTCGCTGGCACTACGGATCTGCGGTCGGGCGACACGACGTCTGCGGTCGTGCGACGTGTCGCTAGCTGCGGAAGGTATTCCATAGAAATACATACAAACCAGTAGTGTCGTAGCGACACGTCGTCTGCTGCTGCTGCATGCGGTCGGCTACGAACTCGTACCTTAAATCAGCCGTCCCTTACATTTGGGTCGATTAGGTATTGAAGCTTTCTATGGGACTGTTGATAACTTTTTCGTAATAACGGTATTGGTCCCATAGAGAAACTTGTTCGTTTGATAGTTGTTGCTTTTTATTAGGGTTCCGTACCCAAAGGGTAAAAACGGGACCCTATTACTAAGACTTCGCTGTCTGTCCGTCTGTCCGTCTGTCCGTCTGTCCGTCTGTCCGTCTGTCTGTCACCAGGCTGTATCTCAAGAACCGCGATAGCTAGACAGTTGAAATTTTCACAGATGATGTATTTCTGTTGCCGCTATAACAACAAATACTAAAAACTAAATAAAATAAATATTTAAGGGGGGCTCCCATACAACAAACGCGATTTTTTTGCCCTTTTTTGCTCGGTATCAAAAATGGCAACAGGTAGGCACTTGAAATATTCACAAAATACTCAGTTGAATTTTAACTTTAATAATAAATAATAAAATTAAAATAAAATAAATATTTAAGGGGGGCTCCCATACAACAAACATGTTTTTTTCGGCGTTTTTGCCTTGTGGTACGGAACCCTTCGTGTGCGAGTCCGACTCGCACTTGGCCAGTTTTTAGGGTTCCGTACCCAAAGGGTAAAAACGGAACCCTGTTACTACGACTTCGCTGTCTGTCCGTCTGTCCGTCTGTCTGTCACCAGGCTGTATCTCAAGACCCGCGATAGCTAGACAGTTGAAATTTTCACAAATTATGTATTTCTGTTGCCGCTATAACAACAAATACTAAAAACAAAATAAAATAAATATTTAAGGGGGCCTCCCATACAACAAATGCGATTTTTTTGCCCTTTTTTGCTCGATATCAAAAATGGCAACAGGTAGGCACTTGAAATATTCACAAAATACTCAGTTGTATTTTAACTTTAATAATAAATAATAAAATAAAATAAATATTAAAATAAAATAAATTTTCCCATACAACAAACATGTTTTTTTCGGCGTTTTTGCCTTGTGGTACGGAACCCTTCGTGTGCGACTCGCACTTGGCCAGTTTTTATAGCCTACTTGACAAAATAAAAGACAATCGCCCTTTTAGGCACATTAAATATTTTTTTCAGCACAGCACACACATTCAGTTGTACATCTACCGCTTTACCGTTTAACACTATTTGAATAAAGCAGAAAATCGTTTGGTCACATCTGTATAGAAATAGAATGCTATTGTCATCGGTTACTGGCCTTAGAACACCACAACCCATCTGCCTCAGCCTCAGTTGACGCATGAACGTGAGGTGAAAAACATGATCTTAGCTGAAGTGAGGAAAATGTAAAACTCAGCACAATTTCATACATAGTTTACCGTGAGGAGACCTAGGCTGTGGATCGTAATAGTCCTGGATGATTATGTTTTAGTAAATCATAGTGTTTCATACAGACACTGATACTGTTGCAGAACGCTGGCTACTCTGTTTTTTTTACTGATACTGGTACCTAGGTGTTTTTTTTTCGTCTATTTAAATTATTTATTTAGTGTTTACAATAGAAAGGAAAAAACATAAAAATATTTCTAAAAAAAATTCCTGTCAAAGTGTTTACATAATTTTAAAAGCTGTCTTAAAATAATAATATGTGCAAGTATAAAAAAAGGAGGGGAAAAAATCAAAGGGCATAAAAAAATTCGTCCACTGCCAACAGGAAACGTGCCCAAAAGGCTGGCAGCATTGCCACGTCGTTTGACAATGCTGATTCTTTGGCCAAAAAATAGGCCAGCCCTCTGGTCACGTGAAGAGACGACTAACCGCTTGGCGATGTCTCGAAATACTAAGTGGCCCTAGTGTTTCAACCCCAAACGGCTCAAACATATAAGTTCCAAAGAGTTTGGAGTATTTGTGCCGTTTGAGGTTTTCCGAACCTGCAGCAGCCGCCCCAGCACAGCACGCCATGCTGTCTTTAAGCGACCCCATCACATTTGGGAACAGGCTAGAAAGATTGATTGAGTGTTTGACACAGACATCATTTACTTATTAAACATTGTCTGTTAGAATTTATGTGCCTCTCCAAACATGTCATTAGATATATTGAAGTTAATACTATAATCACTGCCAAAGCCTTCCTCAGGATACACTGCTACTCCTATTCGGAAACAGATTGTTTCCCAAAAAGTTCCAAGATTTGACCACAAAGCCAGGTGTATAATTTATCCCTATGCGTCGCGCACGCAACCCGCGAGGCTCATATAAGTGTGCGCGGATCGACGTGCGCGCATTGTTTCGCTGAACATTATAGTGCGCGGGTCAAATCGTGTTGTGAAAATTATGGCTGTTCATTTTGTAAGTTTTCTTTACGATTTTTTCTATTGGGTCTTATGTTAATTGGTTTAAAGGAAATTAGAAAGGAGATTTCTTAAAAAAAAAAAAGTTTGTTAAATTCCGTTTCTGCTTTTTTTCTCACTCGAATTTGGAAAACCCGTACATATTTCGAGTTAGAGAAAAGCATTGAAAACTAAATTACAACATGAAAAAATAGTAAATGACATAATAAGCAATTTATTTACATAATATAAACGTCAACGGAATTATATAAACGTCAACGGTATCGTTTTCAGCCAAGAGGTTATTAACCCAAGCAAGCCTTGGAAATTAGACCACACCGGCTAAAGCCATGAACTAGATCCATTTTCTATTCTTAGAGAACCCTAATCTTATTTGATTTACTAAGCAATAGCATTTATGCCAATAGCATAACGAAGAAACTGCCTTGTTAGTGTAGTGGTCACAAGCGCGAATCCCACTGCTCACTGAAGGGTCCTGGGTTCGATCTCCGACTCGGTCATACGAAAGTGTTATCGAATTCTTTACTACATTGTTCTCAATTTCAGTCCGATGTCTGTATTTGTGCCCGATTCATGCAATAAGGTCGTTCCCAATTTCATCTTCCTTCTCATATTAAACTATCGAAATATGGGTGTACCTACTGCATATACACTTCTGCCTACCCCAACGACGAAACATGCGTGATGTTATGTTATGAAATTAACTAATCCTCCTTCAGAATTATTTTCATAACATACGGACAAACTTCAACAAACCTGTGTTTGGTAACATCTATGCGATTCCCGGAAGCAGTTTTCAAAACGCCGATAATGCATCTTTTTGTAATGATAAAATATTGACAACGAAAAGATAAAGAATTTCTATCTCTTTTCCAACTTTTTGATGGTATTAGGAAGTTGATTCTTCCTCGATGGTTCTGTACTGATTTTAGTTTACCTACCTAGATTTTATTTACGATTTTTATTTTAGTCTTGTTTTTTATTAGGGTTCCGTACCCAAAGGGTAAAAACGGGACCCTATTACTAAGACTTCGCTGTCTGTCCGTCTGTCCGTCTGTCTGTCTGTCTGTCACCAGGCTGTATCTCAAGAACCGCGATAGCTAGACAGTTGAAATTTTCACAGTTGAAATTTTCACACATGATGTATTTCTGTTGCCGCTATAACAACAAATACTAAAAACAAAATAAAATAAATATTTAAGGGGGGCTCCCATACAACAAACGCGATTTTTTTGCCCTTTTTTGCTCGATATCAAAAATGGCAACAGGTAGGCACTTGAAATATTCGCAAAATACTCAGTTGTATTTTAACTTTAATAATAAATAATAAAATTAAAATAAAATAAATATTTAAGGGGGGCTCCCATACAACAAACATGTTTTTTTCGGCGTTTTTGCCTTGTGGTACGGAACCCTTCGTGTGCGAGTCCGACTCGCACTTGGCCTGTTTTTAAATATAGTGTATGTGGGTCGTTTTAGGGGCGAGTCTTCTCTCATTACTCCAAAATTCTGACTCGAACGTTAACAACAAACTATTCGGCTTTTCCGGGATTGCCAGCTTCCCGTCGCGGTGTGGTATCGTGTGCATACTGAGTCATGATAATATTTGTAAAGAAGAACAAAATTAGAAGTATTGCCATATTACAAAGACGACATGGGTAGCTCTAGCTCGTAACCGAGTGATAGAAAAGAGTTAGCTCTTTTCGATTGACGTCGCTCTCGCTCACTCACTGGCTCGCTAAATAGTAATTCATGTGTAAGTAAGTAGTTATTCGCGTGACATTAATACGACGATGATTAGTGACGTCAATCGAAAAGAGCTAGCTCTTTTCTATTACTCGCTCACGAGCTAGAGCTACCCATGTCTATTACAAAGCTATAGCAAGAAAAATCGGCTCTTCGATAAAGCTTTGTTACTTACAAAGCTTTATCGAAGAGCCGATGTTTCCAATTTTCTTACGATGATAATGCTATGCGCAATAAACATGTTCATAAAAGAGAAAATCAGAAAAGGATCTTCAAAAATTAAAACAAGTATCATATAAAAAAGGTGTCTAGCAGAGCGTGGTTTCGATCCACGGACCTCTGGGTTATGGGCCCAGCACGCTTCCACTGCGCCACTCTGCTCTCGATGACTAGTGCTGAAATACTCGACTATCTTCAAGATGACGCATACAATAATACCGCTAATTTGGCGGAGTTCCAAAAGGGGTTCTACTGAAAGGACTGATTTCACCAAAGTCGAAATTGATATCTGACAGTTCTAGCATGGAAAAACCAATAAAAATTCAAAAAATTTTCTCAGGATAACACTTTCTAAAAAAAAGTTTGGTGAAATTTGCCCTTATTTGGATAAGTAAAAATAGTGTTAACATACTTTTTGGTACCTACTTTACCTGAAAAAAACTGTTATTTTGAACAGTCTAAAAACTATTTGTGATGATAAACAAAATAATGATACATTTATCATAAGAAAAATCAAACGGAAAACAAGCTGACCAATCAAAAAAAATCATTTAAACAAACAAAAGACGATCCGAGTACCTAATATGATTACAAAAGTCATTTTGTATACAGTTAACGATTACCAGCCAGTACGTACGTGTTTCCTCTTTCTTTTGATTTCGTATAATTAAATGTGTAAGCCGTTGGTCCCGGCTGTCATTCGTGGATCTGTGACAGTCGTTACGGGTAGTCAGAAGCCCGAAAATCTGACAACCAGTCTTACCAAGCGGTTTCGTATTACCCAGTAACTGGGTTGTGGAGGTCAGATAGGCAGTCGCTCCATGTAAAATACTGGTATTCAGCTGCATCCGGTTAGACTGGAAGCCGACCCCAACATAGTTGGGAAAAGGCTAGGCAAATGATGATGATGAATAATCTTACAAACATTATTTCATACAATACAATAGCAATAAACAATTTTATAAATAAACTTGCTTCTGCCCATAACTTCGTTCGCGTGGAAGTCTTAAGACACGACAATATACTGAAACTCAATTCAAACTCAAAGCATTTATTTCAATTAAACCATTTACAGGCACCTTTGAATTGCCAAGAAGCCGATCAGTCAGAAAATATGAAGCTAGTTACCCATTCCAAAGCGTAATAGGTACCGTAAAACGCTGCAACTTTGCCAACTAAGCCCAAGTTTGCCTATTTCGTTTAAATTACGATATTTCGCGTTTGCTTAGTTTTTTCTTATTTTCTACCATTTGGTAGTGATTTTACATTATTAGGGCAACAGATTTTTCATTTTTTGTAATGGTAGCTTCATTGTTACTCTGTCAGTGTGCGACAAACACCGGTGCGCGTAGGTGAAAATTTTTAGTGTCGTGTAACTTTTGAAGTTTTAGCTAAAGAAAAGGTGTTTTCGTGCAGCTATAACATCCCAGGGTAAGAACATACTATCTACTTTCCATATTGCTTGATATTTTTATTAAAAGGACACGATTTCATTAAAATAACTTAGTAGGCAATGTTGTGCACTGTTTTGGAATCTTGAGTGACACAACTTTGCCTGGGTCTAGGGTTGTCACTAGGCGGATTTTAATATTGATATATTTTTACTATATAAATGTCATATTTGCATGAAATTTTCACAGCTTGGAACCCGGTTATATCGAGACTCAAGAGCTTGCATGCACTAAATTCCTTTCATTTTACGATATTTTAATTTTATTGCATACATTGTTAATGTTCCGAAATCGGGTGAGACACAGGTATCACCTAGGAGTTAGAGCTTCAATTGAAAATGTTACATTTTTTTATGTCAATAGAACATTCTTATTTTTATTTCGACAGTTATGTTTTCAATTGCCTGTAAGGGTGAGGCAGAGGTGAGAGACCCTTCAGAGATTACAGGCATGATTTTGTATTTAAGTAAGTCTTAACTTTGTTGCAGTTATATGCAAAAATGCCGAATAATACACAACGAAGCAGGAGAAAACCAGGAGCTCGTAGTTATGCCGATTACTCTGTAGAAATATCAGAAGTTGCTGCAGATCTCTTACGAAAAAAATCATTTTGTCATACGAAGCGGAAAAGAAATTTGGGATCCCGCGTCAGACCATTTTTAATAAATCAAAAAACATGCATAGCAAACCATTTGGTCGACCTACAGAGTTGACAACTGAGGAGAAGCCCACATCGTAAAAGCATTGCTAAAAAGCAATACATTTGTGATTTTTACTCATAAGCAGCAATTTGTTTTATTTTTTTACAAAGTGAATAAAAGTTTAAGAAAATAATCCGTATTTTTTTGGGACAACCCTAGAGTCAACGACATTTTTGTATGAAAAGTTTCTGGTACCTGCTACAACATTGCCTATTAGCTGTAAAAAAATATATATTACCGTCATGGCAATAATCTAACTGCTGGTGACAAGCACGGTGTCTCATGTACACGGAAAAAAAATACTAAAAAGATCAACAATATATTTATTGAGATATCCTTCTAGGCAAAGTTGTGTCTTTTACCTACAACTTTGCCTACGACTTTGAGTGCTTGTAATTCTGAATGACGGCATGATTTAAATAGATTTGGGTTCTACCTGGCAAGGCATAAGGTCTGCCTTCCATCTGCAAGTCTTTAGAAGCCGTAATAGTAAATAGGTTCAGAGATACGAACAAAAAACTTCAAAATCCAGGCAAAGTTACAGCATTTTACGGTACCAATGGAGAAGAACGGGCAAGAAACTCCACGGACACTCTTTTAAATTATATTTTTACATTGAACAAAAATATTAGTTACATCAATCATACTAAAATAACAGCCACTTTTATCGCCCGCCATTACTTAGTTTTCACTTAGCGATCTTTCTGACTTTTTTTATCTTTTTCCTTGGCTTCTAAGAGCCGTTCCTCAAGAATATCAATGCAAAACAATTTTTCATATGCTACTGGTAGTTCCAGAGATTAATCGCGTACAAACAAACACAATCTTCAGCTTTATTATATTAGTACCTACATAAACGAGTAGATTAAACGTTTGGTCGTTTACCTAGAAAACCACAACACGAACTTCCTTCGCTCTAAACCAGGTCGCATAAGAGTAGTATGTAGGCACAGCCAGCGACGCGCGTCCCTAACTGTCCTCACACATAATTACGACCAAATTACACTTTTGAGCTTGCGTTACACTATGTTGCAATAAAAGGAATCATTCAGACACTTACGTACCTCCATGCCTCGTGTTTAAGTGCGTGTGACAGTTTGTCATTGTTGCGTTCTACAATGGTTTCGCAACACTTTATGACCCTATGTGTTAGGGAAAAACTACGGTGGTCCGAGTTATCTGATGAATATAACTGGTTGGCTTGTTACGTCGTTTTTGAGGACGATTTTGCCAGAATTCTAGTTCGTCTATTTATGAATTGCGGTGGCGAAATAAGTATGAAGAATTATATGAGATTTTAACTTTAGGTATGTGAGTGGCATATAAATTGCCATAGCGACGCAACGGGTCAACTTAAATGAACTTAACTCGTATTTTTCATTTGCCAGACTTTTTAGGATTTTGCAATTTAGCAGTACTTGAATTAAATTTTCAATAATTTGCAAGACAATTAAGTATTTTATTTGCATAATTTCCATATTTTCGCCGTTTTCTTTCTTAATGCGCTCGGTGATCTCTTTAGTAACCTAATCAATTCTTACTGCATTTATAACTATACAAATAAATAAAATTAAAGTGTACGTTTTTAATGTCAAAACAACAGCTTTTTACTGAATTCATATGAATGTATAATTTTAATATAATAATTTATACGATATTTATGAAAAAAAAAACAAATGAAAAAAAAATGTCTGTCTGTTTCTTCCGGCTAATCTCCGAAACGGCTTGACCGATTTTAATTAAATTTAGTGTGAGAATACTTTGAACCCTGGGGAAGGGCATAGGCTTTTTATCGACATAGGTATCACGCGGCGAAGCCGCGGGTGGAAGCTAGTTAAAAAATATATAGGTACAGTAAGTTTTATACTTACAGTAAGTTTATGCACAATTTACATGTTTTATAAATAAAACTGTGATCACTCAAAACAATAAGTTCTCATATCTACACATAAACATCTACAAAAGTATCAAAACAATGCATTTTTCACAATTCTCTGATACAATTATCTTATCAACCTTGTACGGTTCTCACTGAGCAGTGAACAACTGTAGGACAGAGTTGACTGATCCCTTGATGTGTCACTCAGACAAAATTGTAGCACCAAGGTCAAGGGCACCGTGTTAAACGAATTTTATATCACATAAAAGTTATGTCAACTTACGACTTCGAAGAATTATTTCGGGAATCAAGTTCAATGTTCTGTTCACAGTTTTTCTTAAAGCAATAGGTTCCAACTAAAATTGTAGATAATAAATTAATATTATCATCAATAAAATCCAAAAGCCAACTATTTCAAATAAAAATTCATTTAAAATTAGTTTTTCATATTGAAAGGTTTATTTCACAGTAGTTCAGTCAGTCCTTAGCTGTAGGGTATGCCATCAATATTTTCCCTTTTTCTATTATAAGTTTTTTTTTACTACTTATCTCAAACTATAGACTTGACAGAATGAAGACTTACTCCCAATAACAGCAAGGCCACATCGTCACATCGTATGTGACAAGTTCCGTTTACGATCACAGTGACCACGGCTATATGATATAGTAAGTGGGTGAAGGTCCGGACGTCAGTCACATACTAATGATGACGATGTGACGGCTACTTACTTACCGGCTTCCTTCCGTTTCGTGTCATAAAATTACGTAGATGTGATGTGTGTCCGGTGAGAGGATGAGAGGAATTATGATGGTAAGATGCTGTATCTGACTGTAGGTCAGATATGTTTTTGTGGACATCGTATTGCATAATTATCAGTCTTCTTGAAATTGTCCATCTATATCTGTAAAAGCCATTCGTAATGTCTCTAGAACTGTCTAGCTAACTCTGTCTAGTTTAGAACGCTTACGATAGCCTAGCTATTGACATCACCCTCTCATTAAGAATCAAAAACCTAAAGTCAAAGTTAAATCAATTATGTCAAATAGGCACATTTGAACGTCAAAATTTACAAAAAAATTAAATTGATTCAAGTTTCCAAAAGGTATTTTCGTATGCCCAAAACCCCGAGAGCTTTCAGCTCGAACTCCAGAATCGTTTCAAATGCCTAGGGAGCTCCGTGGAAACTGTCCATACGGTCGGGTCTAAGATCGTCAAAACCCGCCGTACGAATTCAAAAAAGAAGCTCTCTGATCCTACTTTGCGGCTCATGAAGGAGAGGCGTGAGATGATCCTGCAGTCTTCGGATGATGCGCTAAATTACCGGCAACTCAATAGACGGATCTATAAGTCCTTTAAAAGCGATATTCGCCGCTTTAATACAGATCGTATTAAGGACGCGATAGAGCGAAATAAAGGCTCCAAGGTCTTTGCTAGAGATCTGTCTATTGGGCAGAGCCAGCTAATGAAAGACCGATGATGGCAGGATCGTATCCGCCAAAGCTGAGCTGTTGAGAGAGATCGAGAGGTTCTATGGACAGTTATACACGTCAACAAGTGGGCAGCGTTCGGAAAGTTACGCAATATCTTCTCGTCTCACACACCGCAGTGTCTCAAGACAAAAGTCTTTGACCAGTGCGTATTGCCAGTGATGACTTATGGCACTTCTTCTTCTTAGCGTATCGATAGCAATCTAAATGTACTCGGCCCAGAATTCGGCTACTTGTTTGGCGCCTTCATCACCGTTCAGCAGTTCCTGTAACGTGCAGCTGACAGGACACGCAGGACACGATATTAAGTGTCTTATGGACAACGGTTCGTGATAACTTATGGCACTGAAACGTGGTCGCTTACAATTGGCCTTATAAGAAGGATAAAGGTCACCCAAAGGGCAATGGAGAGGGCTATGCTTGGAGTTTCCCCGCGTGATCGAATCAGGAATGAGGAGATCCGCAGGAGATCCAAGGTAACCGACATAGCCCGAAGAATTGCCAAACTTAACTGGCAGTGGGCAGGGCACATTGCTCGCAGAACAGATGGCCGATGGGGCCGAAATTTCTGGAGTGGCAACTGCGTACCGGACGACGTAGCGTTGGAAGGCTTCCCACAAGGTGGACCGACGACCTTGTGAAGGCCGCAGGAACCCGTTGGATGCGAGAAGCACAGAACCAGTCGAAGGGGAGGTGCTTGGGGGAGGTCTATGTCCAGCAGTGGACGTCTTTCGGCTGAAATGATGATGATGATGATGATGATTTTCGTATGGAGAAGAGAATATTTTGTACACATTAATTATACAGGGTGTCCCGCATATAATGGATAGCTCTTAAGGGCTTATTGTACTTATCATTATGATCAACTATTACTACGGGACCAAACAAGAAACCGCGAAAAAAAACAGGTGTTCCCTACATATAATGTTCGCTTAACTCGTCAAAATGTTGGAAACAGCTGATTGTTCTTTCGCAAAGGTTTGGTCCCATAGTAATAGTTGTTCATAATTATAAGTACAATTACCCCGAGGTTATCCATTAGTACGGGACATCCTGTATAATTATATGTGAAGACAACGAAGTGGACCTAGAATAAAATTAAAGACGATGCACCTAGAATAAAATAAAACTAAAGACTAAATACTCTTCACGTCATAAGGTCAAGAAAGTATACAAGAAACTAAAAGCACTGATCAAAACTAGGAAGTATTTATCCTTAGAGATGCAATTACGTAGTTCATTTAACTTTATTCGAAACAAAATAAATAAATAATAAATACATTTTCTTTATTTTCATAAAAGTGACAACATGGTTACAGATATTACCTTTACAACATATAAAGTAGAATTTCAAATAATGGTCCCCTGGCTCCCAAACTAGGTATAAACCTGTGACTTGGGAGTCAGTGTTCCTCCATTTTAAAAGTCATTCGCATGTCGTAAATATGAGTATCACACAAGGATCTTATTAATAACAAATCAACATGTAGGTACATCACTAAAGGTAAGTGCAAAACACCAATTAACTTCAATTAGAAAAATACACAAAGATCGGTCTCAGAACAAACAAACTGAATAATGTATGATTGATAATTAATTCGGATTACCGTAACTAACTATACTCGTACGAATACCTATGGTAATTTAGTAAAGTTCATTACAGATGACGTGTTGTTTACTAATAGGAAACTCATCCACGTTTGTAATGTGGTCATCAAAGAAAAAAGGCACTGCGGCAGTCGCAAAAGAAATAAAACTTTAATTATGATAAAAGTTTAAATACATTTTTTTTTTTGCTGTGCGACTTCTTTATGGGGAGCTATCATCATCATCATCATCATCATTTCAGCCGAAAGACGTCCACTGCTGGACATAGGCCTCCCCCAAAAGGGGGGAGTTTGCCATAATCGCCACGCTTGGCAGGCGGGTTGGCGATCGCAGTATAGTATGGTGATGGAATGCTTAGAGAACGCTGCTGCCCATTCTCCGGTACGACCCTTAGTCGCCTTTTACGACACCCACGGGAAGTATGGGGTGGTGTTATTCTTTAAGTCCGGCACCACACAGACAATGGGGGCTATAGGGAAAGGTATATAATTATAAATGTTAAAATAAAACGACGTGCTATGATACTTGGCAAACTTTTCCTGTTTTCTGTCATAGATACTACTTACATTTTCTTTTTCAATAACATTTTGTGATATCTATCTTCTATTTTACAAGCTATTCAGAGGAAATGCGGTCGGAGTGGCTTTTTCAAACATCCTAAGTAAAAAGTCATAATTCGAAGTTTGGCTCTCGCCTATTTTCTCCTATCCAATAGTGGACCAATTTAAAAGATATTTCATAAACAAAATAAGAAGTCGTCGTGGATGTTTACGTCACGGCATTACGATAAAACAGGTAAGTAAAAATGTATGGAAATATTTAAAGAAAGACAGAAAAGAAAGAAAGAAAATACGTTTATTTGCTGTGAATATGACGCAAAAAAGAACATAAACACAAGAAATAAAATAAAAAAGGTAGGGGGAAACATGCGTCACATCCACGCAAAACGGCTATCGCTCAGCATTATGCTGCGACATGCAAGAAAGAGCCCAGCGCTGGTTTTGGACAGCCGGCGCTGACGTACTGACGTCGTTCGGAACATGAAAACGCTTTAAAATTTTCGTCCACGATAACGTTATACCGTGCACATTTCCATTCATTTTATAGACGTGGACTTCCACAAAAATATCGCCGCATTAGAATGATAAAAATGCACAATTTACTATAGGTATTTCTAATTGGACTTCAGTTATTATATGCAGAATTGGTACCCACTCTTTCGGCATGGTTATAACAGTCATTATTTGCATTACTTATATGCAGTCTTTCAAAAGACCTAAGCTTGGAAATGTAGTACCTACTTAGAAACAAAATAGTCTTGCGTGACTCCCATTATGTGGTTAGTGTATACAAGCGTTAGTTCCGACAAAAAAATGATATAAATCACAGAGAAATCATGCTATTTCTCTGTCCATTGTATTGGAACCATTAAATAATATGTTACGAATAAATTGGTAGTGCGTAACCGAATTGCAGGCTAATTTCAATAACTGCATGAGCAATTTTACGGTCGTTTCTTCTTTGTTAAATATTGTTTTCTGGTATATTGCCTTTATTGGTTGGTTCCCAGATAAATTACATCAATTTATTTAACACTTCAAGCACATAAATGTACAGAGGCGGACTTAATGCCATAGGCATTTTCTACCAGTCAACCTTTGGTTGATGCAGAGACAAACAGCGGTAGGTGCAATCATGAACATTGAGGAATAAATATTTTAAATATAAAGATACGCCTACAAACCTATTAAACTTATTAAAACTGAATATAATATATAATAATAAATTATATATAAAAATAAGCACAAATAAATATACATACATACGAGTATACTTACTAGAAAGAAATAAGACATACAATGAGAAAATATTACCGCTGTGATGATACTGCCAGCTTCTTGCGAATATGCTCGCGAACCTTAACTTTAAAGGATAATCGGTTGGTTGCCATCCTGATTTCCTGGGAGAGCGCATTCCACACAGAGATAGTCTGAACGAAGAAGGAAGAGTGAATGAAGTCTGTGCGGTGAGTGGGACATTGGAGAAGACGAACGTAGATTTCTATTGTGGTGGGCGCAAATGTACTGCAAGGGGGTGGAAATCAATCAAAATCCTCTGCCTTCAAAATAAGAGTGAACGGGCATCTTCTGGGTATGATTGTTCCATCATAGACCTCATCCATCGCTTTCCATTAGGCGTGATCGAGGTCACGAGCCCATTGAGTAACAAAAAAAAAGAAAATACATGGTTCAGACTATTTTCATCTAAGTACGACGTCTCTTTTTAGGTAGGTACTATTGACCTCTTTCACAGACGTTTTGTCTTTTAACTCATTCTCTCTTTCAGCATCTACTTCTGGCTGTTTTAGTCATAGGTCCTACATCAGTCCTTCTTTAAGTATCCAGTTCATTTCTAGGCCTTTCATGGTGAATGTTTTGCCATTTCCTGCAAAGTTAACCCCAATAACCTTACATAGCCATCAAAGTTAATACCCAAGCTAATCTAAGCCAACAGCACTGTTAACGATCATGAATAAGCCAATAAAAGTCCATACAACTTGTATGGCATGCCAATCAGCTGACACGTACATGTTTGTACCATCATCATTTAAATCCGCTCGTTACATAAATCATTAAAAATAAACAAGGTACGATCATCGATTGAATGAACTTTGTCGATCCGATAGGCATTTGTTTTGTTATAAAGGATATAATCTTCTGAATTTATTTGCATTTTATAAATGTTGATTTGTTTTCGATTCTTTGCGGTACCATAATCTTTATGATCTGTACCATAACATCACGCTTTTATTTCTCAAAGGGTTAGGCACATTTCGAGGGGTTAGCCAGACAACTTATAGCCGTCAACTGGGCACATATCCAGACTCCAAGCTGCTACTGAGAAATTCTAGATGAAAAACCGAACAACACTTTGCCCGGCCCGGCAATCGAACCGACCGCACGCTCAGCAGTAGCCCTCGCGACCACTGGGAAAGTCGAGAATAAAAACAAAGACGCTGTTTATAAAATAGGCATGCAGTTTTAAGGAAACAAACCTCATCTAACTATAACAAGGAAAACGTATAACAATTATAATTCCCAATACATAGGTGCTAATGACTAATGAGTCAAATTTCATGACGGTGACGATGACGTGGTCATGTCATGTGTATCTGACCTTAGTAATGGCGACCTGTACGAAGGCTAGTTAAGTAGATGTACAGAATTGTAAGTGACGTTGTTGTAACATTTGAAACGGTTTGTTGAGTTAACAAGGTGATTTGATATGTCCTTCGTTTTGAGTAGGATTTAGAGGTCTAACGTTGTGAAATGTATTTCCGACTTCTAATCTATCTAATCTAACTAGCCAGCTGTACTGTTCTACTGCAGGGCAAAGGCTTCCCTCTCCCTTTCCCACACAATTCTGTCTTTTGCTAGTGCCGGCCAGTCCTTACGGTAGGAGTCAAGCTCGTCCCGCCATCTTCGTCTCGGCCTGCCGCGTCGTCGTGCGTTTAGTGGGACCCAATCGGTGATTCTCTTAGCCCAATTGTCATCTGACAAGCGGCAACCATGACCAGCCTAGTCCCACTTACGTTTAGCAGCTTTCTGGGCAACGTTCGTTATCTTGGTTTTGGCGAGCAGTCATCATTTCAGCCGAAAGACGTCCACTGCTGGACATAGGCCTCCCTCAAAAGGGGGGGTTTGCCATAATCGCCACGCTTGGCAGGCGGGTTGGCGATCGCAGCATGGTATGGTGGTGGAATGCATAGAGAGCGCTGCTGCCCATTCTCCGGTACGCCCCTTAGTCGCCTTTTACGACACCCACGGGAAGTATGGGTGTGATCCTTATACGGTCACATATTCGGCTTAGCTAAAACATCTGATATTATTTAGACGTGATGACAAAAATCAAAATATTTTATTTCACATAAACCTACATGGTCACTTATGAATCGTCAGAAGCTAGGTGCACGGTTCTAATCGGTAAAAGACAGAATACGCATGTCAACAAAATAGAAAATGGTCTACAAATCTACAGTTTACAAGGACCTTACCTAAATTCTTTTTAAGTTCTTAATAATCAACTGATATGATCTATAGAGCTTAGACTAGGATTGCTACCTTAGATAAACAATGCAAAGACCAATTAATAATTGGCTGGTCCACTGGATTGTTCTCAATACTCAATACTCAATACTTTATTTGCATTCCACAATGTGTACTTAGGTGGTAAGTTCAAAAGAGAAAGAAATTATGTTCATTATGGACCCTGTCGGGCACAGCAAAAGAAAAAGAAAAACAAACACAAATTTATGTAGGAGAGAGGAAGCCTTAAATAATCAAACTTAAATCTAAAATAAATTCAATAATACCATATTAGGGACTCTTTATTATAGGTATCGCTTTATATTTTATCGCTTAAATATTCGTTTAAACTGTAATAGCATTTTTTGATTAAAAATTGTTTTAGTTTTTTTACAAATACGTTTATTTTATCTTCTTTTTTTATTAATTCAGGTAGTTTATTATATATTTTTATGGACATCACGTATGGACTTGTTGAATGTATTTTTAGTCGAGATTTAGGAATGTTTAATCTGGATTTGTGTCGGAGTGTGTAACGTGATTGTATGTCCTCGCGTTTTGTATAAAATTCTTGATATTTTCGAACAAATTTGCAAGTTTCTAATATGTATATACTGGGGAGTGTTAAAATGTTGTAATTTTGGAAGTGAGGTTTGCAGCTGTCAGTTTGATCGATGTTTACGAGGATTCTAACTAATTTTTTCTGAAGAGTAAATAGTGTTGGTGCGTCCGTGCTGTTTCCCCAAAGGGTAACTCCGTAGCTTAGCCATGCATAAGCATACGCATAGTAGGTGGTGAGCGCTGTTTTTAGATTGGTGGTTTTTTTTATTTCATGGAGAGCATAAGAAAATCTTGAAATTTTTGATTTAAGTTTTTGTATGTGGGATTTCCAGTTTATATGCGTATCCAAATTTAATCCAAGTAAGGTGAATTCTTTAACAGTATCAAGTTGTGAGTTATTAAAACTAAAATCTATTTTTAAAGGTGTTTTTTGATGGGGATGAAAAGTAATTAGTTTGGTCTTTGAGAAGTTTATTTCGAGGTTGTGTGCGTCCATCCAAGTAATGATTTTGGTGAGTATTGATTTTAGTTCTTCGTTTAGGTATAAGTTGTTATGGCATGATACTAAAAGAGAAATGTCATCCGCGAACAATATACATGGTCCGTCTATGATTTTAGGTAAGTCGTTAATATAAATTAGAAATAAAAGACATCCTATAACACTTCCTTGAGGTATTGAGGCGCTAATCGATTTGCTATCAGATCGGACTTTTTTTATTTCTTTCGTCTGTTGATCAAAGAATTCAATTTCCACTGTTTGCTCTCTGTTCTTTAGGTAAGATACAAGCCAATCATGAGCTTTTCCACGAATGCCTATTCCGTATAGTTTGGCAAGCAATATATTAAATTGGACTTTGTCATAGGCTTTGGTCATATCTAGTAGTATGCCTACTGCATATTGTTTATTATTGATGATATTAAGTGCTTCTTGAACAAATTTGTAGACTGCCAAAGTTGTTGAACGGTTTTTGCGAAAACCATTTTGGCATTCATCAAATATTTTATATTTTTCGCAATATTTGTATATTCGGTCACACATAGCCTTTTCAAAGATCTTTGAGGCTGCAGGTAAGAGAGCTATTGGGCGGTAATTGTTTGGGTTTGATTTTGAATTTTTTTTGTGAATAGGTTTAATTAATGACTTTTTTAATAGATCGGGGAAGGCACCTTCTTCAAATGATTGGTTCAGAAGGAGGTAGAACGGTAACGTTAGTTCGTCTGCGCATTGCCTTAATAAAACAGGCGGTATTTCATCTATCCCATGGCTACTTTTATTCTTTAATTGTTTTATTAATCGATTTACTTCCCAAGGGTCTATAGGGCTAAGAAACATGCTATTTTCTGTGGGGTTAAGCACGGACGTGCCGTCAGACTCCCGGCTGCCAGGTAGTCCGGCACCGCTCTCCCCTATTGATGCAAAGAAGTTATTAAAAATGCCGGCTACTTGTTTAGGTTCGGATGTTGTGTTATCATTTATTTGTAATTTTATGTTGGTTTTTTCATTTTTTAATTTCTTGTTCGCTCTCTCGTTTACGATGCTCCACATCGTTTTGACCTTATTATGTGATTTATTAATTTTATTTATGTAATCAGTCTTTTTGGCTGTCGTAACTAATTTTTTTAATATTTTTTCGTATTTTTTATAATATTGTCTAATTATTGGATTTTTTGTTTTTAGTGTTAGTATTTTTAACAATCTTTTGTTATTGCTAGAGATTTTAATGCCTGTAGTCAGCCAGTATTTTTTCGGTTTAGTTTTAAGTTTAATTTTACGCGAGGGAATAGATTGATTTAATATATGTATTATTGTATCGTTGAATATTTTGTAGTTTTCATTTATATCTTTATCTGGTAGCAGCAGGTCATTCCAGCTTTGTTCACTTAGTACAGATTTGAATTTTTGTATATTTTTAGCGTTGAATATTCGTTTTTTTGTGTACCAGGTTGTTTGCTTTGATTGTTGCGGTATGTGTAATTGTACAATGGTTGCGCTATGGTCCGAAAAGCCTAATTCCTCCACAGTTATAAGCATATTTTTATTGGTAAAATTAGTGAATATTAGGTCTAAGCAAGTTGAAGTGGTTTGTGTGATTCTTGTTGGGGATTTTATGTGTTGTAAGAAATTGAATTCTAACATAAGATTAAGGAATGAATTTGTTTTTACGTTTTTATCGAAAATATTGATATTAAAATCTCCTCCTATAATTATATTGAACTTATTATATTTAGTATTTAAATAATTTAAAATTAGTTTCAATTGGCTATTAAAAATCTCTTCCTCCCTTCTATTCCAATACATAATTATTAATACTAGGTTTTCTTTAGTTAATTCAATTGCACACACTTCCAGTACATATTCGATTGACATATCTGTGATGTCCTTAATCTCTATGCAATTTATATGTTCTTCTAAAAGAATGCAGACACCTCCGCCTCCTCTAATTTTTCGGCAATATGATGCAGCAATTTTGAATCCGTCGAATTGCATTAGGGCAATTTTTTCCTGGGATAACCAAGACTCAGATATGCAGATAGCTTTATATGTTGGGTTTTCCGTTATGAATGTTTCTATAATATGTTGCTTATTGTACATGCTTTGGATGTTCTGGAAAAGTATTTTAAATTGTAGGTCGGTGCCTTCGAAAGGAATAATTTCCAGTGTCTTCATCCGTGTTCGATTTGTTGTTGATCTGGTTATAGTTGTAGTTGTCTTGTGGTTTTGGCTCCAATTCTTTTGTGTTGTTGTTTTGCTGGACTTTGTTAGTTTCATGTTTTATATTTATTCTTTGGCCCTCAACAAATAATTGGTTATTTCTAATTATCGCGAATAAGCCGTTTCTTCGTGCCTTAAGCATTTCTTCTCGCATCAAATGTCTTTCTTTACGTGCATTATCATCTAAATATTCAGAAATAAACAAACGGGTACCTTGGAGACAATGACCGTTTTCTATAACATACTTTGTCATCCTCTTACTTATTAACTCAATAACCAGTGGCCGATTTTTGCTATTTGTTCTCCCTATTCTGTATGTGTCTTCTATATAACCTGTAAGGTCTATATTCATCGTGTCATGAAATAATTCAATAAGTCTACTGTGGAGGATGAATTCTGGCTCTTTGTGAAATTCGGCGAGTCCGTAGAGAACTATTTTCTTGGAGTTGGTTTCAGTGCAGGTGATATTGGGGGAAGTATTCCTAGTTAATAGATCTTTAATTTCTTTTCTTAGTTTCTCATTTTCTTTTTCCAAATGTTCTATCTTTTTGTTGATTTTTCCTATATCTTCTATTCTTTGATCGTTTAGCTTTATTAAGGCGTCGGTTTTTAATTCTAAATTAGCTTTTAGTTTAATTGTTGCTTTGTTGATTTCGCTCTGTATTGTTTGTTTAAGTTCCGTTATAATCGATTTGTTATTTTCCTTCAGCCGCAGTATTATAATTTCGCTCAAGTTTTCCAGCGTTATTTCCGTTTGGACGTTACTATCAAGTGTGGGTAAAGTGTCACCTATTAAGCTTATGTCCTCAGAATCAGTTGTGAAAGTTTGAGAATGTATGGTTCTTTTTCTAATTGTGACATTATCATCTGAAGGTGTTCTCATCTGCTGGGATAGCTGACGGTCCTCTAGCCTTATAGGGGTATTCGTGTTACCTATTTTGGGTCTTTTGCATAAGCAAGCTTGACAATGCCATGCATTTTTCTGATGTAATGTCATTTCGTTGTTGAATCGATCAATAGGCACATTCGCACACTCTAAGTCGTATGTATTTTTACACAGTACACAAATAAGATTATCGTTTCCTAGTAGTATTTGATTACATCCTGCGCAGAGGGAATCCATTTGTAATGTTATTTAGTATTGTTGAATTGGAGAGCAATTTTGTAACCAGTGGCGCCCTCTAGGTAGGGATAGTGGAACTAATTTTTCTATCGATCGAAGAGCTTGTACAGTTGAAGTTAGTTTCTGCTGTCAAATATAGATGGCATTGTTCTCAATTTGCATCTTCTTAATTTGCATGTCAATAGAATCTAAATTAAAACCAGCTCATTGAAAGTTTTATGGGAACGATGGTCTACATCCTTTTTAAACCTTACTAGATACATTGTAAGTTTTCACAAAAAATATTTTTTAAATACCTAGTTACGGTTGAATAACAAACAGGCGTGACACGTGATATAATCGCGCGCGACACAAAGGCACCGCTCGTTGTGCGACTTGCGGTGCCTTTGTGTCGCGCGATTTGTTTGAAGGAGCCTTTAGTAGTAAACAAGCGTGATTCACTCACCCAGATCACTTATTTCCTTTTACCAAGAATGAACAACATAATCCCGACGCACAAAGCAAAGCCAATAGCGACACCTTCATAATATAGTATTTTTCTTTTATTTGCAGTACGTTATAGCGGCAGTGGTGGCGGCAGTGAGTGCCGCTCCCCCCGTAGCACAGCAGCGATACCCACAGCAAGCTGGCCTTCATCAGCTGAATCCGTAACTAACACTTCTATAACTTTTTTTAGGCTAAATTCACAAGGATACCTACCCTCCATCTGGGGACAACTGAAAGTTATGTCGGACTCTTACCGACTAAATTCCCACTGTTCTATGTACCATCATTACTTGGGAGCTTGGGAAATACTTGTACAGTCACTGCAGCAGCATCCCTGACTGGTATCAACCCGCCATGCCTAGCTAGCTCAACCACTGACTGACTCATCATAGTTTCTATGTGCGGCAGAAAAGAGCCTCCATGAATTATGTACGTTACTTTAGTACGACCAGTAACTTGGTTGTGGAGGTCAGATTTTGGGATGCATGAAGAAGCCTCTTCGTGTAGCCTGAACAGAGCGCTCGGCGCATCCTGGACAGTCACACTCAACACCTTATTTGACTGGCCAATTCCTCCCTTGCGGTGGTAGGGCTAACGGCATGATTTGCGACCACCCTCCCACCGGAATGTCGCGTCAAGCAGCCTGCTGTGTTTTGTCGATGCGTGGGAGTTCCAGTGCCTTAAGCATCTTCTGGGCACGCTCGTTCAATCATAGATCTCATCCATCACTTTCCATCAGGCGTGTTCAAGGTCAAGAGCGAGCCCATTCAGTAATAAAAAAATTAAAAAGATAGGCAGGCGCTCCGTGTAAAATACTGGTATTCAGCTGCATCCGGTTAGACTGGAAGCCGACCCCAAAATAGTTGGGAAAAGGCAGGCAGATGATGAGTTTAGTACGAACAATGCACCATAAGTAATGTGCTGCTTTTCCTATGCAATAATTAAAGAAGACTTGCGAGCTTTTTTCAGTATTTTAATATTTAGGTACCACGTAGTTCAATAAAAAATTATACTTTAGCATGGGCAGTTATAATAAAATGTTTCCATAATTTCAGACTTGATTACTTTTTGGAGCAACCAGTGGATAACTACTATAGACCAGCGGAGCAGAAGCAAGGTTAGTTGAAAAACATAAAGTATTATTAAAAACTAGCCAGGACAACATTCAAGGTAAAATTTGAATGAAGTAAAGGCAACTCTGAAAGACGTAAAGCCATGATTCATCATTTCATCATCATCATCATTTCGGCCGATAAACGTCCACTGCTGGATATAGGCCTCCCCAATCACCGCCACTTCGACCGTTTCTGTGCTTCTCGTATCCAGCGAATTCCTGCGGCCTTCACCAGGTCATCGGTCAACCTGGTAGGAGGCCTTCCTTGTAAAACTTTGGACTCTAACAAAACAACACAATGTAACTCACGGTTTATTCCAAACGCATCACAAAGTTATTAGTTTTTTTTTTAATGCGTCAACGCTGTAGGAAAGTTTTATTTATTAACATTTTACTCACTTGCATGTTTTGGGATTGCCAAATAAAATAGGAGGAAATTACAAATACATACAGTTGCATTTAAATGCACGTTACTAGAAAATGAGTAATGAAACATTCCCATTATTCATGGAAAGCGATAACTAGTATCCAAAAATGGTCTTTTCGTTAAGAGATTCTTTGAAAAAGTCGGTCCTGCCTAAATGTTGCCGTTTTAAGACTAAGTCCTTTTTAGAAGTGCACCTTTTTGCAATGTACAACTCTTATCTCGGTAATGAAAGGTATACATTAGAATGATGGTCGAGAGCTTTTTGAAACTCACGTGAATGATTCTAATTATTTATTCTTTATAACAATGAGATATACATTACAATGACTTATTAATGATTTTAAGTCATTCAAATTTGATCGTGAATTGCTTTAGACCTGAACGATTATTCACCACTTAGCTGCCCAACGATGAAGGAAAATCTAGCAGGAAAACCAACGGGCTGACACCAAAAATCTTCAACGTGTGTGATGCATTACTGACGATGATTATCCTGATTATGTCATCATGACATGTCTCTAGATAACATGCACTGTCAGTGTATACAGAGCGGCGATGAGATAGTACAGCGGGTAAAACAAGAATAGAATAGAATAGAATACTCTTTATTATGTACACCATATTAATTACAGACATAAGGTATAGAAACTGTACAAAGGGTGACACAATGGGCGGTCTTATCGCTAAAAGCGATCTTTTAAAAACAACCTTTGGATGGATTAAAAAGGGGAAGGACAAGTAGATAAAATAAAGTCCTCCAGACCGTATTTCAGCCGTTGGTCCTGCGCCTGATCTCTCTCTGGTCGTGTCGGATTGCCGTCCCATCTCTGTTGAGATTGGCAGCCAATCTCAACAGAGACTAGCCTTCGGCGCGGTAAGTATTATAGTGCACAAGTGTGCACTCCCTCTTCCCTCACTCTCATAGTCCGATGGGACGGCAATCCGACACGACCAGAGAGAGATCAGGCGCAGGACCAACGGCTTAACGTGCTTTCCGAGGCACGGGGGTATCACACAGCAAACTTCCAAACCCCGGCCTGTTACTAAGAAATTTCTAATGGAAAAACTCAATAACACTTTGCCCGACCCGGGAATCGAACCCAAGACCCCACGCTCAGCAGTCGCGCTTGCAACGGGGCAGTTAAAATAGGACAGGATGGCAGGGACATGGACGCGCAACATGTTACCATGGTTACGCAACATGGTACCATGAATACCCAAGATGTTACCATGAATACGCAACATGGTACCATGAATACGCAAGATGTTACCATGGATACGCAACATGGTACCATGAATACGCAAGATGTTACCATGGATACGCAAAATGTTATCATGGATACGCAACATGGTACCATGAATACGCAAGATGTTACCATGGATACGCAACATGGTACCATGAATACGCAACATGTTATCATGGATACGCAACATGTTATCATGGATACGCAACATGGTATCATGAATACGCAAGATGTTACCATGGATACGCAACATGGTATCATGGATACGCAACATGGTATCATGAATACGCAAGATGTTACCATGGATACGCAACATGTTACCATGGATACGCAACATGTTACCATGGATACGCAACATGGTACCATGAATACGCAATATGTTACCATGGATACGCAACATGGTACCATGAATACGCAAGATGTTACCATGGATACGCAACATGGTACCATGAATACGCAAGATGTTACTATGAATACGCAAGATGTTACCATGGATACGCAACATGGTACCATGGATACGCAACATGGTACCATGAATACGCAAGATGTTACTATGGATACGCAACATGGTACATGAATACGCAACATGTTACCATGGATACGCAACATGGTACCATGAATACGCAAGATGTTACTATGGATACGCAACATGTTACCATGGATACGCAACATGTTACCATGGATACGCAACATGTTACCATGGATACGCAACATGTTATCATGGATACGCAACATGTTACCAGTACGTGATTCTGAACTTCACTGCGTTGAAATTTTTGTCGCTTATCATGTGCTGAATACACGGTTACAGTTTGCGAATTGATTTCCCTGTATATTCTGTTAAAATAATTAAATAAACATTTATACTAAAAATTCATTTTGCAAAAAAATAAAAAAGCTTAAAAGTTGTCCGAAATAAACAAATCTTGATACTTACCAGTCGAATATTTAGCAATGTTGATGAAGATTGCGTTTAGCGATAAAACCGCCGTTTATAGGTACCGCGCAAGTGTATGTTGCGTCCTGTAAAGAATATTATCTGTCTACTAACAATTGCCTTGTTTTTATGTTAATTCCAGTAAGCTCAAACGGCCCAAACGGAGTGCCAGCGCGCCTGGAGAGTTTGGAGCCGGACAGTGAAGTGGAGCTGGTACCAGGAGTGCAACAGCCCCAGCAGCCTCCACAACAGGTACATAACAACTACAAAATTATAACATAAACTTCACGCTTTTTTACCTACCTCAAAAGGAAAAACGGAACCCTTATAAGATGACTTCGTTGTCAGTCTGTCTGTCCGTCAGTCAAGACCCTTTTTCTCAGGAATGCGTGGAGCTATCAAGTTGAAATTAATATCAAATACTCAAGAATGCCTTTGAAGCAGTAAAAAGCTGTGGCATACCCACTATTCACCAAAATATGACGGACAGTGTATGCCAGGCTCCATATTAAAATATTCAATCCCCTTTATTTCATGCTGAGTGATGAGCTGGTTTCATGTAAGGATCATTGTATCGTAAGAAAAAAATCTGGACAGCAGAAGTGGGTCAAATTTTACAAAATAATATTTCATAAAAATTTTATTACAGTAAAATTGACCAATTTTTGTTTTTAACCCCCGACGCAAAAACGACGGGGTGTTATAAGTTTGACGTGTCTGTGTGTGTGTGTCTGTCTGTCTGTGGCATCGTAGCTCCCGAACGGATGAACCGATTTTGATTTTGTTTTCTTTGTTTGAAAGGTGAATAAGTCGGGAGTGTTCTTAGCTATGTTTGATGAAAATTGGTCCAAGATGGCCGCCGCCACAAAATGGCGGATTACATATTTGTTCACAACTCCCTTAATATGGGTATCAAATGAAAGGGCTTGAATATTAGAATACTATACACTATGATAAATTTCAAATCCAAGATGGCCGCCACCACGAAGTGGCGAATTACATTTTTATACTACTAATCGAATCATGTGAGGATCATTTCATTGTACGAGTAGGCACTCGGTCAGCACAACTACGGCCTGGTGGTCTTAGTGTTGGTCGTGTTTTTTTTTGTAATGTATACATATATACGTTACTTGTACAGAATAAACAATTTTTCATTCTTTTTTTTCTTTTTCTGAAAAATTTTGTGTCTTCCTATTTCTTTCCTGTCATCTGTAATAAGCCCGTCATCTGTAAATGATAATGATAAATGATTTTATTTTTGTAAGTAGGTTTGTACAAACACTTTTGCACGTCAATCATGTTTTTTTTTTAAACTAGATGAGGTCGGCGTTTCCTATCTGTAATAATTAATAACAAAATCAAAACTCGATAATCGCTAACCTAACTACTTTTATTAATACAACCATATGGATGGTTCGGTCTGTGTGGTGCCGAACTTAAAGAATAGCACCACACCCCTTACTTCCCGTGAGTGTCGTAAAAGGCGACTAAGGATACGACCCTCCCAAAATTGGGGGAGGCTTGGTCCAGCAGTGGACGTCTATCAGCTGAAACGACGGATGGTTCGCTGCAATCATACCTACAATGATGACGTTGCCTTAGGGTCTAAACGGACTGCATTTGAATTGCATGCCAGCTGCAACATCGCAGCTTGGATGCAGTTGACATAACTAGGTTTCGAAGCACTTAAATCAACTGCTTCTAAACTTCGATGTTGCAGCTGAAAATGCAGTCAGTCTGTTCAAATCCTTAGAAAACAAAATAGCAAAAAGATGTTCAACTGATAAATGGAAGTGATGTTCATTGTCTAGGCACAAACGTAATTAATTTTTAAATACTGATTTTTGAACACGTAAATCCACACTTAATATTCTAAATTCGACAGTATCTCTGTATGTGTGTTACCTTTTCACGCCTAAAGCACAGAACGGGTTTCGATCATGTTTTGCAAGGGATAGATGGCATCCTGAGAAAGGACATACCTAGGCCTTTGTCCCGGATACACGTTCCCGTAATAATTCCTGACATCCACGCTAGGGGAGCTGCGGGCAGAAGCTAGTTTGCGTGTGTTTGTTTGTGTTTGACTGTGTTTTGTGTTTGTTGTTTTTGTTTTTAGTTGCCTGCGTCGCACAGTATGATAAATGCCTCAAAAAACGGACATCACTTTTTTATTCTATTAATCGAAAGAATGAACTATTTTTAATGCGAGAGTAGAACTCCCGGATCTTAAGTATACTTTAAAACAGAGTTATAATTTTTATTAGATTTTTTTGGATTTCCAGAAAAACGCAAAAATAATCGATGTGATGAAAATATTTGAACATTTGTCTTTGAAGTTTATTGACATTATATGCAAGGTATTATATAGGCGAAACAGAAAAGATTTCACTATAATAGAAAAATAAATATGCCTGATTTTATCTTTATTCCTTTTTATTTTTTCCCTCGGACATCTTTTGTCAGTAGCACCTAATATTTATCTTAAAATATTCTTCAGATCTGTACTATTAACTGTAAAAAAAATCAGATGCAAATCTATCAGGAAATCGAAGATGTGATGATTCTATGGTTTTCAAATTTTTCTCCGATAATAGGGTTGTCTTTCTCAGACCACAAAAAATAAAATAAATAATTTCTGTTGAGAATATAACCTGACGAGGGCAGACCCCTTCCCTATACCACATTTACCCCTTCATCAAAAAAATATGAATTTTGTAAATGTATAAAAAATATTTTTAAATCAAACGGTTTTAAATAACAAAACATTAAACGAACAAATATACACGTGAAACAAAATAAACTTTACTAAGTATACCTACAAACAGCCACTAAGGGCAATTTTTGAACTTCACAATATTATTTTATGCCAAGAAAACTTTATAAGCCATTAATTTTCCTATGGGTACCTCTATACCTACTGTCTATACCTAAAGAGTAATATTAACTTCATTTTAAGAATTAAAAAATTAAAATGTTTTTGTTTTCAGATTTTTTATTTGTGAAAACCCTAACAACAAAAAATCGAAACTCGAAAAATCCGAATTCCTTCGTGTTAGGCATCTGATATTTTACAGGCAGGTTATCATAACACTAAACAATAATGTGTGTGAAAATAAAATGCTACTACCTTATAGAACCTGCGCAAAAAAATAATTTCAAAATTGCAGAAAAACTTACGTAGCTTGCTTTAAATAACATCTAAAAAACATTTTTTTGTTTCTAAAAATAACAGATAATTGGCATTATCACATACTATCACTAAAACATAAAAACGTTGCATACATAATAAGATAATACAATTCTTTTGATTTCTATGGATAACCAGAAGAAAATATTTAAAAAAATATAGCTCTGGTTCTAAGCTGAATTGGTTTTTAGGAGTTCTACTCTAGCATTCAAAATAGTGTATACTATCGATTAGAAGAATAAAAAAGCGATGTCCGTTTTTCGAGGCATTTATCATACTGTGCGTCGCCTAAAATAAATAAAATAATGCAATAAATAAATATTAAGAGCTGATGATGATTTGATTTTTTTTAAATATACTCTGTCTTCTGCCAACCTTATGATTATTTTTCATTTCCAGAATCCAGTAGCACCGAATATACCTGGATTATTGCCCGGGCAACGAGTGTTTATTGTCCACATGCCAGTACCCGGATACAGGTATGAATTTTAACATACCTATAAACACTAAACGCGAACTAAGTCCCGACCAACAAAGTAGTATTTTACAATCAACTGCAACATTATGCTCCCATCGCCTCTGACCACTGACAGTCATTAATAGGTTTGATTGCTATGAGGAACAGTCAGGGCCAAACCACACGGTGCGGTGCGGCGCCGCACGGCGAAGATTTCAACCAATCGGCGAGCATACGAGCTGCTTGTATGCCCGCCGATTGGTTGAAATCTTTGCCGTGCGGTGCCGCACCGCACCGTGTGGTTTGGCCCTGATGGGCCAGTGGTAACGGCTGCGACATACGAGTTGCAGGTCGTAATTTTGAAACAAGACAGGCGCTTTACTTTGTGTAAATTATTTTATCACTACAGCTCTTATAACGGTGAAGGAAAACATCGTGAGGAAACCGGCATGTCCTAGAACCAAAAAACCGGGCAAGAGCGAGTCGGACTCGCGCACCGAGGGTTCCGTAACATCCGGGCTTATGTTTTTTTTTTATTTGAGTTGATTGAATGAAAGGTAAATTGCGGTTTACGATTTATGACGTATTAAAAAAAACTATATACTAGATCTCGTTCAAATCAATTTTCGGTGGAAGTTTACATTATAATGTACATCATATATTTTTTTTAGTTTGATCATTCTTTTATTTTAGAAGTTACAGGGGGGGGACACATTTTACTACTTTGGAAGTGTCTCTCGCGCAAACTATTCAGTTTAGATAAAAATGATATTAGAAACCTTAATATCATTTTTGAAGACCTATCCATAGATACCCCACACGTATGGGTTTGATGATAAAAAAAATGTTGAGTTTCAGTTCTAAGTATGGGGAACCCCAAAATTTATTGTTTTTTTTCTATTTTTGTATGAAAATCTTAATGCCGTTCACAGAATACATCCACTTACCAAGTTTAGTTCTTATAGTTTCGGAAATAAGTGGCAGTGACATACGGACGGACAGACGGACAGGAAGACAGACAGACATGACGAATCTATAAGGGTTCCGTTTTTTGCCATTTGGCAACGGAACCCTAAAAATTCGAAGGTATTGTGGCATCTACCAAACCGTACTGAGCCCTAGTGGTTGATTACGGCCCATTGCCTCTCACTGAGAGGAGGCCTGGGTTCCAGCAGTGTGAACATTATAGTATGATCATACTTCTTGCTATGAGAAGCAACCCAATCTCTCATTCCCCAGTTTTGATTCTACATTAATTTATTACTGACTCAAATTACCGTTTTTTTGTTATAGATCAATAATGAATTTTTACTTGTTTCAGTCCAGGCAGCATAGGAGGCTACGCACCAGTATACATTGTTGCTGCTGGCCCTCAAGGAAACGGTAGATTCCCTGGAAATGGTAAGTTAATCAAACTCAAACTCTAAGCATTTATTTCAATTAAACCAATCACAGGCATTTTTGAATTGTCAAAGGGTCGGTCAGTCAGAAAGATGAAGCTAGTTGCCCTTTCCAAAGCGTAGGTACCTATGGAGAAGAACGGGCAAGAAACTCCTTGGACACTCTTTTAAATCAAAATAATATGGTTACAAAGTCTTGTTTACATCATTCATGTTAAAAATTATGGATGTGAGAAAGATGCAAGACGTTAAAAGCGTCCGTAATGAAAAGACGAAAAAACAAAACAATTCAAAAATATTAAATAAGAAAGCAAAATAATCGTATACGCTTATGCGTGCTTATGCCTTCGATCAGTAACTAATTTGCTACAGTTCAGCCGACGAAAGAATGCGTTCTTGACACCTTTCAGTTTCATATAAACCTGTGTTTTGCTGATCTTTAATAGTTACTGAATTGTCGCACTAACAGGTGTCAGATACGCATTCTCTCGATGGCCGGACTGTAGAAGAAATCACCTATTTGAATTCAGAATCTAACTGATAATCAAGTTTTGAAACAACCAACTTCATGGCAGTTCAATTCCATAGCATTTTTTTTTACCTTTTATAACCAACGAAGAATATAGGGATAAAACTATCCTATGTCCTTTCCCGGAACTCAAACTATCTCTATACCAAATTTCATCTAAATTGGTTCAGCGGTTTAAGCGTTTTAGAGGTAACAGACAGACAGACACACTTTCGCATTTATAATATTAGTATGGATACTCACGCAAAAATAGACTTAAAACACATAACGCTAAAATAGTTAGTAGTAGAAAGTAGTAGATGGCATTGTAAATTAATGTAAATTACCTGAGATTTTAGAATTCAAGTACCTATCTAAGAATGATTGACGCCATTTAAAAGTTTTGTAAAACTAATCCTTTCCCATAATTTCGTTCCAGGTTACCAGAATGCAGTTCTCCTGGACCCATCAGGTCAGGGCGTTCTCAACCCGTACGGAGGGTACCCTAGAGGCTTGGTTCAACCACAAGTCCTGGGCCCCATTGCCTACCCTAACAGACCTTATGACCTAGTATACCAAGGCGAAGGTCTTGCTAATCCGTAAGTAGAATTCGTTTCTAGCTCACCAGACGTATAAAACGACGATAAATCAATGATTGAAAGAAATATCAATTTTATTGCTAGCACACCAATTTTGAGATTCAAATGGTTATTGAGTTTTTTTAATTTGAAACTAGATACTATTATTTCCTGGCTGTAATTTGCAACTTTCTACTTTTGCCTTTACTTTAATTGTAATACCAAAACACTTTTGGATATCTCGAAAAACAAGTACTGACGAAAATCTTGTAATTTTAATAAAAACAAATCCGTTACCCAGTTTGCCTTACAAGAGGCACTATAATTAGGTTATTTATTCATAACTAGCTGCGCCCTACGGTTTCACCCGTATAAGTCTCGATCCCGTGGAAATATCGGGATAAAAAGTATCCTATGTCCTAATTCTGGACATGGTCTATCCGTTTGTAAAATTTCATCCAAATCTGTTCAGTCATTTTAGCGTGGAAGCGTAACAAACAAGAAATCTAATCTTTTCTGTTTACAATAAAAGTTTAGATATTCATATTTGAATCGCTTAAAAACAAACAGTCTTTATATGCAATTGTAATATCTGCTTTTTCTATTACAGCGCTGGCCAACCTGTCCAAGGAGAAGCTGGACGAGGACCTATTCACTTCTCACAGAACGTCGGACTCCAAGGACCAGTCAACCATGCTGCATACCCAGGACCAGCTGCCCAACTTGTCCACCCAGGCCAAGTGAACCCGAGAGCACCCAACGGTAAGAACTTTTGTAGTCATAATCATTAACAATGTCTGTGCTTGCTTTATGTGGTGTCTCAAAACACTGTACATATACAATGTGGAGATGACGCATCATCTGCCTAGCCTTTTCCCAACTATGTTAGAGTCGACTTCAAGTCTAACCGGATGCAGCTGAATACCAGTATTTTACTTGGAGCGACTGCCTATCTAACCTCCACAACCAGTTCGGTACTGGGTAATACGATACCCCTTGGTAAGACTAGTTGTCAGACTTTCGGGCTTCTGACTACCCGTAACGACTGTCAAAGATCCACAAATGACAGCCGGGACCAACGGCTTAACGTGCTTTCCGAGGCACAGAGAGGTCACGGTATGTAAAGATCACCCATCCACAGACCAACCGCGACAAGCGTAGCTTAACCTGATCGATCGACCTGTGCGGCTGTTATTATTTATCAATGTAAAGATGATAATATGACAATAAATGAAAGCACTGGCAATACTAATGCATAACATTATTTTGGACCTATCAAATAAATCCTAACGTCAAAATCAAAAAAAAAATTTTTTCAAACAAACTAAATAGTATAAGTGATGGGCCGACTATGGATGTTGCCAAGCTTTGACTGGTAATAGTAACTAAACTATTGGATATATTTGATTAAATTTTCATATGTAGACTGGGAATTTCTATATATATATATATACGCAGTTTAATTTACTGTCGGCTCCACCTTGTATATTAATTGGTTTTAAAGTTGAGAAGATAACTTGTAGTGGACGAAGATAGCAAGACGACGAGAATTTAAGGATCCAAGGCACTTTTTACATGTTTAATTATGGGTTTAAAGAAGTAACGTCTCCATAACTTACAACCGTGAACATTCGAACGAAAGAATACAGAGTGGATATAAAAATCCAGCCTTAGTGACAACGATGTAAAAATGAAGAGTAACAAGGCAAAGAGCGGATGAGAGCGAGCAGTAGTGGCTCAGTGATAACGGCCCCAACTTACGAACTGAGAGGTCGTCGGTTTGAACCCAGTCAGGCGGGCCCTTTACTTTGTGAAAATTATTTCATCACCAATGCTCTCAAAAACGGTGATGGAAAACATCGTGCGGAAACCGGCATGTCCTAGAACCAAAAACTTTAATATATGTGACACCTACCAACCTGTACTAGGCCCGAGTGGTAGATTAAAGCCCAATCCCTCTCAAAGAGAGGAAGCCTGTGTCACAGTAGTGGGAACTTATAGGCTGATTATCAGTGATCGGAATAGGCTGAGTATATTTACCTAAAGTTTAAAGAACAGGGACGAAAATCGGAAACTTCCTTCCTTCCTTTACCGAAACTTTAATTATGTAACTTTCAATATCTTATTATATCATTAACATTATAAATGCTAAATTTAAAAAAATAACCAATATTAAAAATATATCTATTTTAATATTGGTTATTTTATTTATCAAAACATTGATTACGATTTATTAAAGCATTTTATCTATATAAGCAAGCAAATTATCTATTTTTAATATTGGTTATATTATTTATCAAAACATTGATTACGATTTATTAAAGCATTTATAATGTTAATGATAAAATAAGATATTGAAAGTTACATAATTAAAGTTCCGGTAAATTTACCGGTAAAAAAAATTTGTCATAAGGAAAGTCTTCGATTTCCGTCTCTGTTCTTTAAACTTTAGGTAAATATACTCAGCCTATTCCGATCACTGCTGATTATGTAACAAGACAAAAATATAAAAAAAAAACATTATACAAGTAGATAGAATTTAAGAAAATGCTGACAATGTTTTTTTTATAATTGCAGGTGCTCCTCCAGCTCAACTAAAACAAGGAAGCGAAGAAACCAAAGAAGCTGTCGAAGCTAAATCGAACCACCGAGCACAAGCGCTCACACGAAACAAAGCGTAGCTGAACGATACACATTAGTTTATTGTGATTAAACAAGTTGAAACTAATACCAGCTCAAATATTCGATTCAGATGTAACAGTGAATACTGAATCAAGTGATTTTAGTTTTAGAACTAGAATTTTGTCAGAGTGTACTTTGATGAAGATAACTTTATGTTTGTTACCAGTTTTTAAAATAATAATGCAATTAAAGTTTCTTATATTTATTACAAAAATTAAATGTTCGATACTGTTTGAGTTTTTATTTTTATTTTAATCAATTTTTGTATATTCTTTTGCACTTTAATAGATTTCTGAATCCTAACGAAACCGAATATAAAATAGTTTTTGGTCCTTTTTTTTTAATCAGCTTAAAACTGATTCTCTAAAAACTTATTGAACATCTAATGATGGACACTTGTATAAATTAGTGAACCTCTAAAATCTTTTTGCGCTTCTAATGATGCACAGTTTTTTTAGATAATTGAACCTCTTTTTTATTCTCTGGCCTTTTGTCTCAGTTGGTCGCAGTAACAAAGCTAGTGAACCCGGACCAAAGGGTTAGGTTCCAACCGCGCTACATCCACCAAGTTGGTTGTTGTTACTTGGGTAATTTGTATTTTTAAGACCCCAAAAATGGAATCACTTGATGTATAAAAAGGTAATCATTATATTACTGTTCAATAATATTTTTAGGACCTCAAAATGGTTTTTTTTGATATTCGATTAAATACATGCCTTTTTTTTAATATATTCTAGAGTTATTTATGTTGTTCTTTATAATGAGGTCGGATTCGTGCCCAAACCTCATCAATTCATGGCAGACTGGCATAGCATTAATATAACAGCAACCCAGCGTGTTCCCATCAGCCTTAAAACACAAACGGCCTTATTATAAAACAAGGTTTATCTTTAGACCCAGGTTTAAACCATCGAGCCATTTTTAAATTTTGAACTTAATTCTGACAACTGTAAAGTTCTTAATGCAAAATTGACAACTTAGACTCGGGTTTAACGTCAGTTTTTGTAATAAGAACTTTAGCTTCGTTGGATTATAGTTCGAAATTTAAAAATAGCTGGATGGTTTAAACCTTGGTCTAAAGATAAATCTTGTTTTGTAATAAGGCCGAGAGAGTTATTTGATGATATGGGTCATTGGTTGGATTTCTGGCATCAGGTCAAGGATTTGACGTTTGGTCTACCTAATATCCTACCTAATACCAGAAGGCCAATACTCGTAATTTGAAAACGTTCAAAATTTGGTCGCAGTCTCATCTCGGCGACAAATAAATATCAAAAACTTGTCAAAATGTAGGGAAATTAAACGTATGTTTGACAGATTGAGACTGAGATCAGACTGTGAATGTTCTTAAGGGCTACATCGAAAATCTAAAATCCTCGAAAACCTACTAAGCGAGCGATAGCGATGCAGTTACTTTTGAAACTCAAAAGAAGAGTGCTGGCTATAGTGTGCGTGCGCTCAGAATAAAACGACGTATGTGCCAAAACAATTTTACTCCTTTTTTGACAAAATAAATTTAAAACTACTATGAGTAAACTTTGACATTATAATTCGCTCTGTTCTAAAGTAAATTCCATTAAATAAATCTTAAGCGTTACGCCGTGATGTCGAAAAAAGTAAAAAAAATGTTATCATTTTGCAATTTTTTTGAGCAATTTATTAAAAAACATCATTGAATCATATATTCCTTTTACATGATACTAGCCCGAGTCAAAAACATACCAAAATGTTAAATCCCTATTCCACATACCTAACAAGTTACACGAAATAGAAAAACCATATTTTTTTCAATATATCACCTTAAAATTACGAGAAATTTCTAATCTACGCATAATGTAGTGCATTCTGTGCTATTCTTTAAGTAATGGGGCGTTGCAATTTACAAATTGAAAAGTCACAGTGTCCTTATTGTTGAAAAGCCCGATAATAAATAAACATGGTAATTAGATATAAATTATGTGGTATGATATGGATCTTTAATGCTGTCTTCATGCATGTCTCATTACATTTAACCAGTAAAGCACCACGCGTGACCACGAAATAATAGAAAATTAATTGTGTCTCATTAACAGAGCTTAATGAGATAAAAACATGAGAAAAGATAAATAAAATATGGCTATAGAGATTGACCAGAAAAGTAAATATATACAAGACTCAACACATATACTCTCAATTCTATTACCCCGTTCTCCCTTAACTTAAGTACTTAAGTAAACAGCAATTTCCAGTAAATTCCTTAGAAAATCAGCACTAGCAACTGTACAGCTAATATGGAGCGACATCGCCCTAGTATCGCCAGGACCGGTAGCTTTCTCCTATAATAAATTAACAGCAACGCGAATTACGGTTCCATCTATCAGATAAGTGACTAGTACAACTGGTAAAATTGCCCGAGATTTAGTATCAGCACCATTTCCCTTAATAAGGTGAAAATCGGTTACATTAAATATGTCAGCTTCGTTCATGCATGCAATAAGATTAATGATTTGAGATCGTGGGTTTTCGTTTTCAAGTCGTTGTAAAGTATCGTAATTTGACGGGTTGCAAATCTGTCAGAATTGTC
Organism: Mesoligia furuncula; assembly: GCA_916614155.1. NCBI lineage: Eukaryota > Metazoa > Arthropoda > Insecta > Lepidoptera > Noctuidae > Mesoligia > Mesoligia furuncula. Next base: position 29,398,332 of record OU744800.1, read on the forward strand.
TGCTTATGTTGGATGCTTAAGATGTATTTTATGGGTCTCTTCATCTTGGTTGGCTAGGACCCCTAACCCATAATTATTTGATACTTTAGCGTTATACAGTTCAGAAAAAGGTAGAGAGACTGGAATTTTATTGTATTCAAAAGTAAATGTTTAGTAGTAGAAAATGAACAGAGAAACAAGCTTACTTAAGTTTTTACTGAAGTCAGTTTATTTTTTATCTTCATTTATGAAACCTCATGTAGGCACAGATAGGTAATTAAAATAAACTTTAACGTTGCAGAAAGCGTAAAAAAACGAAAGTGTCCAAAAACACGTTTCTGCCAAAACAAAAATATACCACCGATACAAAACAGTCATAAAATAATTAATTCCAATCAACACTTCCTGAAGTGAAATTGCCATCATTAACAATATTAATACTTCCTTGTGAAATCTAACTTTTATCTGCAAAACTGCTACCGTTAGCACTTAAGCTGCATTTTATCGTCTCTAACGGAGCCTCATCCTGTGGTGGCGTTCAATCCTATAAAGTATAACATTCACCAACTTACAATTACCACCCAGAATCATCTACACCATCCCTATCCCTTTCAAATAAGATTAGCTTTACAATATCAAACAATTCTGCAGTTTCAGATCGAAAATTGTCAGGTTCCAAGAATGGTTACCAGTTTATGATCTCCAAAGGAATCGGACGTATAATTATGGCCAATTGGAAATGTGATTGGACATATATAACGGATAATTGACTCGAGATAGACGTGGACGGTTTAATTCAATTAAATTGTAATGCTGTTTCAATTATTGTATGTTCTGCCATTTTTCATTCGTGCTGGCCAGGTATTTTGCTGTGATTTTCGAATATTTGTGATATATGGTAAATGTGGAGTGTTTTATCAGAAATGATGTTATTATATTCGGAGCATAATCCAAAATGTTATCAGCCTAGCTTAACGAGTTATTGGGACTTTCGAAATAATTCCATTTTCAATATGATCTGAGTAGATCACTAGTAGAGAACTCATTTAGATTCCCACGATCCCAATTTTATATATCCCAAATAAGTACTGGAAAACGACAAGACAAAGAAAAAAAATCTGTTGATGATATTTTATTTTATGTTAGATTTAACGGTGTTCTCCTTTGCCATTCTCTGGACATGCATTTCACCAAGATAATAACCGTAAAACATATAAAATTACACTCACTTATAATTTAGCTAAAATAAAAAGCCACAATTCGTTCCAGCTAATTGGCCATCAAAATTTCTATCATTAAAAACAAATAAAACCGAAGAACAATGCAAAAAGCCCACAAACCGCATTTTGTTTATTTTCATTGACCTGCATTGTCGTGACCTTGATACTGCATCATTATATTACCATCAATCACGTACACGAGCTGCTCGTGATGGATGGCCATAAATATGATTTAAAACTACATGTGCAATAATGTGCAAATTAAATATCACCTCCAGCACAATCAAATCTAGTCCTTAAAGCCTAGGTGTTAAGGTTCACAGCTTTAGCACAACGTTGACACTATAGCACCAGTATATTTTATTCAGACTTTAATGCCTGATTCAAAACCAATCAATCTTGAACTATCTCTATGTTCGTGAACACCTAACTCAAAACTGAATTTAAGGAACTGCGTACATCAATGAAGGTCATCAAATTTTGGGCTTCTGATAATGATGACTCACTTGAATTAAGATGGAATCGCTTTCCAAAGGAAAGGTGCCGAGAGATCGTTGCAATTATCAGACGTTCGGTACGATGCGAGGCAATTATGATCTTTTTGCCGTGGACCCGTTATCTTGGCTTAGATGCGCGGCAAAAACGCAACTGGCGCAGTGTGGAGTCTTTCGCCGCCGTGGGCGCACGCTACCGCCTCGCGTACTCACTGAGACACTATGTCACGTCGCGCAGTGCTCGTGCTCGTCGCTATAGCCTGCATCGCGCAGGTAGCGGCCCGGCCGGTCAAGAAGACCCTAAACTTCAACATGTTTGTGCTCCGACCCAAAGAAGGAGCGTCTGACAGATTCTTGCTGTCAACAGACGGGGTCTCCAGGTTTGGGCCAATATTGGAAATGTTCGTCCAACGCTTTCAAGGGTTGATGTCCGTGAAGCTGCCACAAGACCAACTGAACGGTATATCTGTCCCTAATGGGGCATCGGGAGTGAAGGGTGAGGTGCCTGTTAGGAACAATGCGGAAAACGAAGTTGATGGAGTGCAGGAGTCCAAAATGCCTGGAATAGTGGTCAGGCCATCGCGCACAAAGCCAGGGACCTACGAAGTTCAGATAGACATGGTTGTGGACGACGGGCAGCCAGATGAAAAGACAACGTAGGCAACTGATGCGTTATGTGGAAAATTAGATCCAAAAGGCATAGATGTGGATGCATGGAAACAATTGAGTACGACTTTATTATTAGAGCATGTTCGATAGCTGAGGAGAAATACAAAATAATAATATTTTTATATCAATAAGTAGTTGTATAATCTCGGTGTATGATATAACATGTTGCGTAAATATTTTCGTGCTAGTAAACAAAAATATAAGTGGTTGGAAAAAGTCGTTTCTTTAGAAATGTCAAAGCGTTGTCACTTCCGTATATTTTGTTTGGTTTTAGTCTCGTGATATCTTTAAATTTCTGCATTTATTATGATTAATTTAGGTTTTAAGTTAAAGCCGTATAATATTATTTATTTTGTTTATTCTTGCCATATCATTAAGGTTTAGAGTTCGTAATAAATTATTTTACTATTTTTGTATTTTGTTTATTTTTTCTAAGACTTGTGTAATTTGTAGTTTGTTGCTAATCATTTTGTTATTTACCTACTTAATTTCTATTATCGTTGTTATTTTTATTATTTTCGTGCTGAAGTCTTAAAATGTTAATCATTGTTGTCATCGATTGGCTGACTGATTTTATTTCTATTCATGTTAAAATCGATTTCGTCGTCGTCGTTTCAGCCGATAGACGTCCACTGCTGGACATAGGCCTCCCCCAATTTTGGGAGGGTTTGCCATAGTCGCCACGCTTGGCAGGCGGGTTGGCGATCGCAGTATGGTATGGTGGTGGAATACTTAGAGAACGCTGCTGCCCATTCTCCGGTACGATCCTTAGTCGCCTTTTACGACAACCACGGGAAGTAAGGGGTGGTGGTATTCTTTAAGTCCGGCACCACACAGAAAAAAAAAATCGATTTAATTTTCCGAAAACCCGAACAGACAAATTAACTCAATATAATAATTTTGAAAAGACTTGGTGGACAAACACAAACTCATCGAGTCAAAATTAGTTCAGAATTCCAAATTTAGCGAAAACTTCGAACTCAGTTTGTCTAAGTTTTTTTTGACAAAAGTTGAACGGAACAGACTTGACGAAAGTAGGTCCACTAATTTCTCAACATTTTCCCAATCCGTCATTTGTTACAATATTCTACATCAGACTGGCTTAACTTTGACTAAGTAGGTACTGTAATCAGCAATAAGCTTTCCAATATGAGGCATCAGGTGACACAAATTCCCCTTTTTACCAATGTTCTGACAGAAAAATTTCAGCTTCACTGACCGAAAACCTTTTCCAAAATACATGAAATTACTCATATCTTGCTATTTTATAAAATACATATACTTATTAGTATAAAACCGAGGTTCTTAAACCGTAGTAGCCGTCGTAATTTATAGCATTGCTAACTGCTGTCAGGACCTTTCATGATTACTTTATTGTCTTTTATAAATACCATTAGGTTCTTGTTTCAGTAAATAGGAATACGTGACTTTTTTTCTTTCTAGATCCTTTGTCTTTTATGCGAATGCACGAACTCGTTTATCTACCACCTACCTACCTAGCCACCTCTCTGTTCCCAAAACAATGTTATCAGTTATCAGTAAATGCTTTCCTAGCTGATATTTTATAATTTCCTTCCCTGTTCCCATACCCATCTAAGAGAATAATTTGATAAATAATGCCTTCAGATCATTACTAATTTAAATAGTCAACAGATTTACATTAAGATCATCATTATCTTTGGTGTTTGATCTCGATATTTGTGATTATGTTAATTTCATAATTATATTTACTTTGTTTATTCTTTATCATCACATCACGTGGAAATCTGGACTTATTCTTGTAAGACTCGTACCGAATTTCCAATCCACACTAAATTAACCTGTTCATCCTGCATGTTCATTCTGGCTTACAGGACCTAAACACAAAAAACGCAGGTTTAGAAACAATAAAAGTATATGAGCGACTACAGTAAACAAAATCTAAAAAAAAAAAGATATCCTTCAGGATATATGCTAGGTAAATACTGTGTTGTATAGAAAAAAATCATGAAGATACCTCTAAAAACTTTATTTTTACAATAAAAACCATACTAATATACATACAATCCTTATGATGTTTTGTCAGAATATTCTACAACCAACGTACTAAAGAACTAGTGTTTTAATTTTTTTTTCAAACAATAGTTTTTTTGTAAATCGATAATAGTTTCATATTTTGCAATAAATTACCAGCGTTGTGTCATCGCGCTTCTCTTTCTTTTCTATGCAGTCCGACAAAGGCGGGCTTTAGGTCATGTAGTCGCCTTAATGGAAAAGGCCTGTGCACAAAAGATATTCTTTGAATTACTGCTACATATTTTATGTAGACTAGCCTTATTGATCGAAGGGACTACCACTTTAACATTCAAGGCCAGTACCATAACTTAAAACCCTAGAACAGTTAGTAATAAATAACAGCGTTGTGGCTGCAGAGATAAACTAAGGCCTAACGTGGGCCTAACACATTAACGGTAAGCGCGGTTACAAAGCCGCACCAAATTACTGCCGCGTTGAATAGAATAGAATAGTATACTCTTTATTATGTACACCATATAAATTACAGACAAAAAAAACAAGAAACTGTACAAAGGGCGGGCTGTGCGTACTGATTGTTGTGCACGCCTTTACATGAGCTTTCAAGGGTTCTCTTTCAACTAAGACGAATCTAACGGCACCTCTCAAGCTGAAATCGATCAAGCCGTTTAGGCTACAGAGCGTGCCAAAGAAATATACATACATACATACATACACTCGGAAAACATAGACCCTCCTTCTGGCGCAGTCGGGTAAATAGAATTAGAACTCTTGAAAGCTAGTACTTGACCGCTCACTAGCTTGCTTGTACTTGACTTGCTAGTAGTTTGGGAGAGACCGTAACCTGTACTTTATTTAATCGTAAAGAAGAATGCTCAAAAAAACCTTACGGCGATTAAAAAAACTTCTATGTACGATGCCCGACTGGTTTGCGACCACCCTCCCACCGGAGTCTGACGTCAAGCAGCCTGCTGTGTTTCGTCATTGCGTGGGAGTTCCAGTGCCTTAGGCATCTTCTGGGCATGCTCATTCCATCACAGACCTCATCCGTCGCTTTCCATCAGGCGTGATCGAGGTCAAGAGCAGGCGGTTCATCCTGAGGGAAAATCTCCTATGCAAAGGAGTAATCAATGAATAAGTAGCCTCTACTTACCTCTTCTACTATCGAGTTTTGAAGATATCGGAGAGAGGAGAGACCTCTCCTCTCTCCATTACCTTTAAAACTCGATGAATTACTTCGTAAATGTTTCAGCTAAGTACCTCTTTAGAGGACTTTAATAGGAGGAGGAACAGTAAGCTTGTGACCACACCAGCGAAAGTGCTCTAAACACGGAAGTTACACGCACACTATTCGTATTCTAATTAGGTGCATCTCTAGTCCGACTCATACTCGTTAACATCACGAAAACACTATTATGCAGTCGTCATAATGTATGCACCACGGTGCATGAGCGCCTCTCTTGGTAAAGCCGTACGATACTAGGAAAGGACATGGAGCAAAGAATCATTTTAGTATTTTGCAATTTCTTCCTTTTTTTCTTTTTCTATCAATCTATATAGACATGCAGTTCCACTTTCTTCCATCATCTGCCTAGCCTTTTCCCAACTATATTGGGGTCGGCTTCCAGTCTAACCGGATGCAGCTGAATACCAGTACTTTACATGGAGCGACAGCCTGTCTGACCTCCACAACCCAGTTACTGGGTAATACGATACCCCTTGGTAAGACTAGTTGGCTGTTGTTGGCAGTTCCACTTTCTTCCATTGGTCAAGAAAAGCATGCATATCATTCTCGACTGTCTCTGGGAGCCAATTTAATATTATTTGAGTCCACGACAGACAGACCTTCCCAGTCACATTTAAGTTTGCCAGTCTTTTAGAGGCTGATTATCTATCTATCTTTAGAACCCGGTTTAGTGAACTACTGCCATAAGCATAAGCGTCATCAGCCTATAGTGTTCCTTGCGATACAGGTCTCCTCTCTTCGAAAGGGGATGGGCGGTACTCTACCACGTGGGCCCAGTGCGGGTTGGTAGATATCACATGTCTTTCAAATACATTTTTTGGTGTGTGAAAAGTTAAAAATTCGAAGTGAACTAAACCAAACCAAACCATAAACCAAACTAAACCATTGAATTTAGTTTCGATGAAATTAAATTCAATGGTTCGTATATATCATTCGCCCGGAACACATGCAGGTTAGATTAATACAATGGAGTGTAACAATATTAATTCATTGACGAAAACGCAACGAATACGAAAGCTGAACGCACCACGCATTTTAATTAGGAAGGCGCAGTTTAGCGAGCTGATGGCATGTTTTTCTTTTCTTTTTTTAGGGTTCCGTATAAAAACGGAACCCTATTACTAAGACTTCGCTGTCTGTCCGTCTGTCTGTCTGTCTGTCACCAGGCTGTATCTCAAGAACCGCGATAGCTAGACAGTCGAAATTTTCACAAATTATGTATTTGTGTTGCCGCTATAACAACAAATACTAAAAACAAAATAAAATAAATATTTAAGGGGGGCTCCCATACAACAAACGCGACTTTTTTGCCCTTTTGTTGCTCGATATCAAAAATGGCAATTACAGGTAGGCACTTGAAATATTCACAAAATACTCAGTTGTATTTTAAATTAAATAATAAAATTAAAATAAAATTAATATTTAAGGGGGGCTCCCATACAACAAACATGTTTTTTTCGGCGCTTTTGCCTTGTGGTACGGAACCCTTCGTGTGCAAGTCCGACTCGCACTTGGCCAGTTTTTTTACTTATTCGTTTGCTATCGGAAACGCTAAACCTATTTCTGACTAGTGTTATGACGGACACAAATGGCTTCGATGAGAGTGGGAAAACTAGATCTCCGACACAGTATAAAGATCATACAGTATTGTAACTCGGCCGTAACCTTGAAATAAATGCCTACAGCCGCGCGGTACGTAAACATGCGATAGGGCTGGCGCCTCCAGCATTTGCCTACTTTGTGTTTCCATTTAGTTTTGTTATTGTATTTTACTGTGTGTACATAAATAATAAAATAAATAAATAAATATACTTACTTTTTTATATAAACAAATAAAATACTTTGTGAATTTAATAGGAAAAGTTTAATAAAAATGCGTGTTGTTTTATGTTTGGTAGATTTAATTAAAAAACCATGTCTATGTTTGAATAACAAATCTTATAAATTTGCGACCGAAAAATATTTGCGTCTCGACTGAGACACGACGTACGAAATGCTTTATTATTAAATTTTAAAGTATAAAAAATCCGCATTCTAATATACTAAAAATTGTTTTGGGAAAAGCTTAACTAAAAATTGTTTTGGGAAACATGGACAAGGTGGAGAAAAAGGAGTATCTTTTACTTGGTTATAGATACCTGCAGCTACTTTACAATTTATATGTTTGGTTTTAAATGAAGTTCGGAATATTTCCTCCATTTTTGTATATATTTCAATCAAAAAAGTTTGCGAATTAATTTTATTGTAGTCCGTATATCTTAATCATAGTATAATCTTATTGTAGTCTTATTGTAGCACAATATAGCCTACTCGTCATATTAAATATGTACTTGAACTTATTTTTAGTGAAAAAATCGCGCGGTTATTGTTAAAAAAACAACACACCGTCCGTTCGTCACTGCGGCACAGTCGCGACTGTCTGCATGCCGAGCGCATGCCGAGGTCGACGCGCGTAGGTATAGCTCGCGTTTCGTCCGTTTGTATGAAGTCGAAATACTGTATGATCTTTATAATGTGTCTCCGATCTCCGGTCACCACCCAACCAACTAGCCTACGGAATGACTAACGCCTCCTAATGCGGGTGGGTGGTCTTTTTTACTAAACGCTCTCGCCTGTTTTCTTTCTGGACCATAAAGCAATGATTTTTTACAGAATAATAAATGTTAACTACTTGTAGGTCCCTGTTTTCTTTTTTGATGATACATTATTTTTATAAGCTACTGCTTATAAAAATACCCTCGTATTTATTCTACTGAACCCTCGAAAAATGCTCAAAATTGCCGATGTCAACAGAGGCCTAGTGTACAAATTTGACAACTATTAATGAAAAAAGAAAAACATAAGGACACAGTATATATCTTTCTTATTCAGTTTTTTGAAATATCTTTTAAATTGGTCCAATATTGGAGGAGGAAATAGGCGAGAGCCTAACCTCGAATTATGACTTTTTACTTGGACTTTTTCAAAAGTCAATTAGTCTCTCGGACCGCGGCGAATCCCGCACAAGACGAGAGACACGACTGCACGTGTCGCTTGTGTAAATTATTAAGAAGTAAGGCGGCCCCTTCACCGACATTAAGTTTGCGCAATATTTATATTGCGCAATATGATTGAATCAGCCCTTGCACTCAAACGAGACGAACGCCCATAAGCTTCAATGTTTTCGCGTGAGCAATACCTGCACAATACTTATCATAAACGTTGCAATTAAAATATAGTGCAATAAAATTGCAGCAGAACCAGTGAAGAGCCCGCTTTACGCAACTATTATCGCCAGTTTGAACACCTCCTTACAAGTTAGTTGTCTTACGAGCAAACTTCCCACATCCTGCGCGGGATTCGCCTCAGTGTGGTCAGAGCTTTACCACAGGCTTTACCGAGAACTAACAATACACTTAGTAGGAGAGACTGAAATCATTTTCTTCTTACCACCACTTTAAATACACATGCCATTATTACAACCATCACCACAGGTTGTTAACCTGAAACCCACTACCGCAATAATCTTTTGCAAGCAATTAGTTATTACGACTTGCGGAAATGACATGTGACGGGTGCTTACCAACTGTCTATTTTTCAGTCATAATCAGCTTATCATTATTCTTTTAAATAGGTACATATGACATCATCTGCCTAGCCTTTTCCCAACGGGTCCGCGCCCACTCGACCCGCTTAGACTCGACCCGAAGAATAATATCAGATGTTTTACTACCAATTCAGTGCCATTTGTACAGTCAGGCAAAGTGATATTATCCTAATTTGATTTTACTGATACAAATGATTGAAATGGATATTTCTGCATTATGATAGAGTCCAACAAAGGTAAAATATTGTATACAACAACTTGTTCATTATTAAGATACTGTAAAGTTATGTTCTAAGTATAGTTCTTCTTTTTAGATTCCGTTGCGATCGCAACACATCAATCAGCCAAAGGAAGAAGAAAAGTATTGAAAATGATAACACTTTAGGTTTATTGACAAAAAAATATCAAGAAAAGACTCTACTCTTAAGAAACTGCTCGATTGTTGATTATTTCAAAAACTATTTAAATATTTGTATTTTTTTTTTCATGTCGGTTATTTATAGAAAGAAATTGTTGATTTTGTGCTGAAAACATGTTTTTTTTTTACATTTTAGAAGTTAGTTCCTATTCCTACTTGTTAACGTAATAATTATAATCACGTTTAAAGATTGATTCAATAAATACTACCGTGCCACTAGCTATAAGATTGTAATGCTAATCCCCCGTGAGGTTCAAGCATTAAATCGACACTTTTTTGCCTGACTATACATCGACGTTTTTACGCCTATCAAAACAGAAATATTCTTCGGGTCGAGTCTAAGCGGGTCGAGTGGACGCGGACCCTTCCCAACTATGTTGGGGTCAGCTTCCAGTCTAACCTGATGCAGCTGAATACCAATATTTTACATGGAGCGACTGCCTATCTGATCTCCACAACCCAATTACTGGGTAATACGATACCCCTTGATAAGACTGGTTGTCAGACTTTCGGGCTTCTGACTACCCGTAACGACTGTCAAAGATCACGAATGACAGCCGGGACCAACGGCTTAACGTGCTTTCCGAGGCACGAGGGGGTCACGGTATGTAAAGATGGTCACCCATCCATAGACCAACCGCGGCAAGCGTAGCTTAACCTGATCGATCAACCTGTGCGGCTGTTATTATTTAGCCACGGGCCTCTAAATAGGTACATATTATGAGTTCAAAATTGCTAATGATCTAGCTAAATGGGATCGAGATACCTTTATGAGCATTATTAGTAGTTTTAATTAAAATCCAAGCAGAGTGGTGGCCCAGCAGTAACGGCCCCGGCTTTAGGTCGTAGGTTCGAACCTAGGCAGGTGATTGACTTTGAATAAATTATTTCATAACCGCTGCTCTCAAAATGGTGAAGGAAAAATACATAGTGAAAAAACGGCATCTCCTAAAACCATAAATTCGAAGATATGTGACATCCCCATCCCGCACTGGGCCCGCGTGGTGGATAAAGGCCAGTGTCCCAGCAGTGGGAATATCTTCTTCTTCTTCGTAGCACTCTTGTCAGAGTGATCGTGGTCCTCATGTAGCTTCTTGTTTAGGGGTTGATATGATTCTTCGCCTCAGGATTTCTCGCCACGTACTCCGATTTCGGGTGCATGTTTTTGTGCACTCATACGAAGGCATCACCCACTGCGGATTTAATTTGGTCAGTCCGTCTCAGTGAGCGTCCGCTTGTGTGAGGATTATGCATATTATGCTTATGCTAATTAAAAATTAATCGGTCTGCAATTTTAAAAATGAGCACCATTTAATATTTTCAATGCTATTGACCTGTAAAAATATAATATTTTCTAACGGCTCTGTAATGATAACGTGTTCTTTTATAATGAGTGTAATAAGCACTCGGTGTTTTTATGCAAAATTAATGAACAAACATTAAACGTTTTGCATGATGATATTTTACCTCGGATTAAAAAAAACACCCACATAAAATCTACAATGTGTTTGTTAGTAATGTTTGCAAAGATAAAACCTTTGTTTAATGCATAAAGGATGTTTCAATTTTGTCTACGAAAATTCTAGGAATTAAACACTTTTTGTTAGAGTCAAAAAGAAGGTATGAAACCTCTATTGGCGTGCGCTAGCTGACATATGGCAAACAATAATGCTTAGTATTTCGTTACTTAATGCATATATAAAATTAAGTTCTTCTAACTGTACAGACAGCTGTGCTGCTGGGGAGTTTTTTGCGCCTAGGAAGTGGTGAAAGGCTGGTGTTTTGGGGGACTGTCTTATGTACTGACTGTGTAAATTTGACGTTCAAAAAGTGTTGATTCTCAGCCTAGTTTGCATAAAATATGAATTTAATTTTACATAATCAGCCTTTAACGTTCCCACTGCTGGGACACAGGCCTCCTCTCAGTGAGAAGGAGTGGGCCGTAATCCACCACGCGGGCCCAGTGCGGGTTGGTAGATGTCACATGTCTTCGAATTTTTGGTTCTAGGATATGCCGGTTTCCTCACGACGTTTTCCTTCACCGTTTTGAGAACAGTGGTGATGGATAATTCTGGGTCGAAGAGTCTGGGTTCGAACCTGCGACCTATTCGTAAGTCGCGGCCGTTACCACTGGGCCACAACCGCTCAATTTAATTTTTATTTTTATTATTCTTTATTTTAAAAAAAATTACATCTTTTTTTTCTCCTTCACGATGTGAGATCTCATAGGTATTATATACAAAATTAAAATAAGTATTTTATGATTTTTTTTAGCACACAGATTAGCAGTTCACTTCAGACTATGATCAAAGCCTTAAATTCCGAAATCAAATTAAAACACAGCATTTACAGTTGCATGTAGCTATTCGAATGGATTTCTATGACATAGTAATTCCTTGGGTCTAGGTAAACTAGGTATTGACCTAGTTACCGTACTGTTAGTATCAGACAGATAGCGAATATTGATTCGCCATCTGTCCGATTTTTCTAGTAATCTAGTCGGCCTATTGATATGCAATACGTTTACTAATATAAATGTAGCTTTCGTGTTAATCTCGTGTATATAAATATTTTGACACACACACAAAATTAGGCATTCGACCGCTTTTAGTTGGTTTCTGCACATTGAGACGTGGGTTCTCTTGTTTCAGTTGAAGTACTGAAAACCAATTAATGGTTTTCAGTAAACACTATTATTTTGTCTCAAATTTTTTTAGCTCTGTGTATTGCACATTGCTAATATTTGTGTCAACCCTAACTACAAACTTTTCACGTTCATAATGCAGCGGATGTGGAGATCGAACTCACGACCGCTTCAGTTAACCGTTGATCATTGGGGGGGCCCATGGGCCAAGAGTGAGGTGATGGTGTTCGAATCCGGTACGAAGAATTCTGACAACGTACCTCAGGTCACATTGGACGGCAGTGCTCTCAAAAGAGTGGCACAGTTTAAGTACCTGGGCCACGGGGTCACCGAGGACCTCGCAGATGATGTAGATATTGAAAGGGAACGCAGGGCATTGTCAGTAAGAGCTAATATGCTGGTCCGTAGGTTTGCACGCTGTACTGCACAGGTAAAAATAACTTTATTCAAGTCCTAATGTCAGTCTTTCTATACGTGCAGCCTATGGGTGAAGCATACGCAGAAGACTTATAATGCCCTGCGTGTCCAATACAATAACGCGTTCAGGATGTTGATGGGGTTGCCACGCTTTTGTAGCGCATCAGGTATGTTTGCAGACGCTCAAGTGGATGACTTTCAAGCGATACATCGCAAAAGAATTGCGTCTCTGATGCGCCGCATACGGGGCAGCCCCAACAGCTTCCTGCAGCTTATTGCAGGGAGAATGGATGTGGATTGCTCGTTCATGGAGCATTGGACAAAGCTACATGTGCGAGTGGTGCGGTCCTGATCCATTATTTATTTTATTATTTATTTTGTTAATTTCTTGTTTTAGTTATTATAAGTACTAACATATGCTAAATAATATTGTTACTAACACAGTGGACCATTGTTGTCTAACAAATAAATAAAATTATTATTATTTTTAGAAATTGAGCTATTGTCCCTTTTATTCTCTCTTCTTGTTGTTTGTTGACCGACTGATATTTATTCAGCGTACCTGGGTTATTGTCAAACTCTGAAATGAGTCAAATAAACAACAATTATTAAATGTTTTTGAACACGCCATATATTTATATTTTTTGAAAACAATGAACCCCAAAAAAGAAAGCAATGCCCGCCGTAAGGTCAGGGCTGGAAGAGTAGGTCGCTGTCACAACTTGAATAATAACACAGCACCGAACGCACATTCAGACATACACTTCCTTACCGGCAGACAAACGGACGCTCTAGCACTTCCTTGTCACACAAAAAAAGAAGAGAAAAAAAAAACTTCGCGTTCAAACTGTCAACGTCTTCCCGCCGAAACAGTATTTGACGTTCAATTTTTTTATTTGGCAAAGGAAATCCTGTGTTCATACTGTGTTTTTGTTATCAAAGTTGGATTCGCAACGGACACGCGTGACAGAAACTTTAAGGGCCTGTGACTTGGAAATAGTCAGTCATAAACTCTCAGTTCTCTAAAGTAGAGGACTATAGAGCAAAACCTACGGCATTTAACCACATAGTGCTTTCTTCTAAAACAGTGCAAAATGAATCACAAATTGGTGGTAGTGTTGTACCTCTGCATAGCTTCAGTGTGCAGCGCGCCTATGCAACTGCCATACCTGCCGATGCAGTACGGGATGCAGCCGCAGCTTCCATTCCTGAGGAATATGGCACCGAATTTGCAGTCATCTCCGATGTGAGTATTCTTTGTGTTTTTCATTTACTATCATGATAGATTCAGTGGCATGCGTCACATGTGTGCCGATTCCCATTAGCTAGAGATTATTTCATTGCAGTATGCGCTTTAAACGATTGACACTAAATTTTGAAACTCAAAGTGTGGCTTTTCGCTCCATAAGTGTTAGATAGGTATTCAAACCTTCGGATCTCTACTCTTTAGATAAAGATCGATACAGATAAGGTCGTATTCATATACTCTCTTTATCTTTTCATATTCTGCGTAATTTTTGCTAAACAGCAGTTTTTGGTAAGTTAGGAAAAAGTTCAGTTTTGTCATGTATCTGTGCGACAAGCTCTTTTTAAAGTTTGAGGTGTCGTATAGACGTTCTATTACTGGTAGGTACTACATCCTTAAAAAACTCTTCAAGCAATTTTACCTGAAGCAAGAATTATGCAGAATTTAGGTGTTGTCAATGTGAAGTTTACTTTACTTTCGATGTTTATTGAAGTTACAGTCAAGTTAAACACTTATCCAGAGTGCAAATAGATAAAAGATGATACTACCCTAACATTCCATGGTGATACCTGGAGGGAAACATTCCAAAACGCACAGCATGGCTTTAACACGGTCACAAAATGGCTTGCACAATATTACCTCTCTCTTAATACCGATAAAACCAAATATATCACATTCACTATTCGCAACTCAGGTGAAGCGCTACATTCAACACATCGTTTAACCTCCCACATCTGCCATAGCGAAGATATCAACTGTTCTTGTCCGTCTCTCTCTCCCGTTAAATATATTAAATACTTAGGACTCATATTTGCCAAAAATCTTAATTTTAAAAATCATTTAATTAATCTCTCAAACAGAATAAGAAAACTTATGTATGTTTTTAAGCAAATAAGACACTCAGCCAATGCTAATATTATGAAAATTATTTATTACTCCTTGTGTCAAGCGGTTATAACCTATTGTATTACTTGTTGGGGAGGTGCCGCGAAAACGCATAATTTAATTGCTGAAAGAGCTCAAAGAGCCTTATTAAGGGTCCCTATCAGTTTCGCGGATAAATAACAGAAAAATCAGTTTTTTTCAGCGCAAATTTCTCAATATCCTTAAGTTATCTAGTTTTTTTAAAAATACACAAGTATTTATCACCTATCTATCTAGTAAGTGTATGAAATTAAGTTTTGATAACTACTTAATATAAATTCCAAAAAAAAAAAATAACACACGTTTTTACGTAATCACGAAACACCAAGTTTTTCGATTGCTTTTTTAGCTAACTGGTAGCAAATAACGATCTGAAAAAAAATCCTAAATACTAGGCATATAGGATATTAGTAAGTGTACGATTTTAATTTTTTAAGTTTAATGAATTAGTACTTGTAAAAAAATGTTGACTACGCTGAAAAAACCCAATAAAGTCACGCACAAAACCGTCGTCTACGCGTAAGAATTTATTGAAAATAACAAAAAACGTTAAATATTTTAAAATTTGAGGTGTTTATCTACCAAACTCAATTTTTATATTTTTATTTTGACTACTAATTTAATTGTAGTAAAATATCTAAATAATGCCTTATAAACGAAATTTTTATTAAGTAGTTATCAAAACTTAAATTCATAGACTTACTAGATAGATAGGTGATAAATACTTGTGTATTTTAAAAAAAACTAGATAACTTAAGGATATTGAGAAATTTGCGGTGAAAAAAATATTTTTTTCTGTTTTTAGTCCGCAAAACTGATACCCTTAAAGGTAAGTTACTTTAAGCCCAGGTATTTTTCTACCAATGAGCTCTACAGGGAATGTGAGGTACTATCTGTACGCAAACTGTTCGGGCTAGCCTTAATTATGAGACAGTATTCCTGTCTCCAGCTAAGCGCCCTGACTGAAAAAGAAATTACAGGGAGAAGACGTTTCGATCTATTAAAATCTGAACCCTGCAGAACATCGTTTGCTCAAAACTTCAACATTTTCCTTGGCCCTAGACTATTTAACATTGCAAATAAAAAGTTGCAAATTTTCTCTATGACAAAAAGAGCGTGCAAACAGAGTGTGATCATTTGGCTTCTATCCTTAACTTATGATGAAACTGAAAAGCTATTTAGCATACTTGCATAATTTCTTTGTGTAATAAATAGAATGAACGAAAAAAAAAGATTAATAATAATATATTATTTTAATTGTTTATTTATTTCTGTTTTAAACGACGGGAGTGAGTGATACGATAATATTTGATACCTATTAATGTTGGTTCAATACGTTTTACTGGTATTTTTTAATTTCAATGTTTTTTTTTTTAGAATCCTATGTATTTCTCTGGCACAAACACAAACAATCACGATACATACACACTAACATTACACACCCACACACACCCCAACACACTCCCTAACACACACAAACACACATACACTCACGCACACCCTAAACGTACTGGCAAAATAAAGAAAAAAAAAACAAATAAACGGTGTTTCCGTTTATTTGTTTTTTTCTTTATTTTTATTCTAGGTTTGCACCTAAACAGTCCCTTATTATTTGCTTTGTCTAAGACAATTTAAAATTCAACTGTTATACTTTATCTAGATTATGTAAATTATCCATGTAGTTAAGAAACATATTTTAGAGGGTGGGCTGATACCTATAATTACAAGATATTAAGTTATCTTAGCTTAGGTATTGGCTGCAACTGCCCCCCGGTGGGTTCCCGCACCCCCCCGGTGGGTTCCCGTACTGTCGAGGCGGGGGGGCTCAGTAGCCGTGGTTTGGTCACCCACGGTGAAGCGAAAAGGAACCCGAGGAGGGGCCGCTCGTCAGGGCTTTTGCCGATAAGCCGACGACGTAGCGGCCAACAAGTAGGTTGCGGTGCCGCTTGGGCTACATCGCAACTGAGGCGGGCCGCGATGTAGTATGGGAGGCATCGCGGCTGAGGGTTGGAGGCCGCGGCGGGAGAGGGGTGCTGGTATTGCGGTGCGCCGCTCTCCCTACCTTCCGCGGCCTTGACGGGGTCGCCACAGGGGAGAAGGAGTGTCGGTATGACGTTGGCCGCTCTCCCTATCCTCTGCGGCAGAAAATTGGCAGGCGGCGGGGACAATGACCTGACCCGTCGCAGGGGGACCAAGGGTGCCCAGACACGGGGTCGTCTGGTGCCCATATGCTGGTTTGGTCCCAGGGGTGATCACGGCGTGCTATGTGTTCTGGTGCGCCGGTGATGGGGAGTACTTCCCAGAGGAGGGTCCGGTGATGGACAGCCGCGGCGGGTTCACGGATGAGTGCTAACGCGTGCCCGCGTTTCCGCCGTAAGCGGCAGAGGAGGACACCGTGGAGTTTTAGTGGGTTAGACTCCCACATAACTGCACTATCTCCCTGTGGTAGTGCAGAATGCTTGAGCATTTCTCCACGTTAAAAAAAAAGGTATTGGCTGCAACTCCAACATACATCTGTACTTACCTTAGGCCTATTTTTGTTGTAAACCATATACCTAATGTTTTTACTTGAAAAAAATAAAAATAGTTTATTTGCAAGGTGCAAATAAACTATTTTTATTTTTTTTAAATACGATTCGAAACATGCCAGTAGAAGTAAAGTTACCAGTTTTACGAATTGTGCACTTGTTGTTCGCAAATCGAGCACACGTTGCTATGTTTACAATCTAAGGTTAAATTCTCCTAGACGATGCAGCAGACGAGGCAGTTTGGCCTCTGATATTCGTGTAACACGAAAGGTATTCCAGATTCTGGTGTAGAATTTGTGTAACATTTAGAATAAAATGTAAGATAGTCGTGAGTGGGGCCACTCACAGCTACTTAGTGAACCTTCGTTAGTTTTATATGCATGGATAACATGCAAAACAAAGCATGAAACTCAAAAAGAGATCTATCACTTCCAGGTACCCACAACAACAACAGCCATTGATGATCGTCCTACCAAACGCAGCACCCACTCAAGAAGCTGACGACAGATACGCGAACCTCAACGAACAACTAGCAAATGCCAGCCTCAAGAGTAACACAGGACACATAGACGAGAACAAAGACGCCATTGTTGTAGATGCTAATCCTAAAAGCCCAGAAACACAACCCAAAAACGCAGTAGTATACCTCCCTGATGAAGGAAGATTCTCCATTGGTCAAATTATCACATACATTCCGTTCCTACCAATAGAAGTGAATGTTCCTGATACCATCTCTTGGATAACGAACCTGTTAACCGGAGGATGGTTCAGGCCTCAAGGACAGGTACCACTTGGGAGTTTGAAGACGCTTGGGAACAGAGGCCAGATGCCAGTCATAGTGATGCCTTACCCTGGACCCATGCCTGGTATGAATCAATGAGTGGATAGTGTTGTCGAGGAGTGAGGAAGACTGACTGTAAACTTAGTGACAGTTGCTATTCGGAATAGCAGCTGTTGTAGTTATAGGAAATGGTGTTAAAGAATGGTTGTGTCCATAATATATTGAGTAATTCTAAAGATGAGTGTAATATTTATTTGATTATCTTCCTTTCTCCGTAACTCTTTTACTTCACTTTTGGACATTTCAATACAATGGATTTTCAGAGGATAAATTCATTACTAACTAATTGACTACCTAGGTATCGGAACAGCTAGTTGCTCACATACACAGAAAGTAATAACACATATTTTATGTAAAATGCTTTATTATTATAAAATAATAATTATTACAAATTGCTGTCATAAACTAAAGCCTTAAATAACATACATATATTTTACATTATATCTAAGTCGTTATGGTAACAAAACTTAACTTTTAGCAAGGCTGAGTTCAAGAGTCTAACCAGAGAGTAACCAAAGTTTATAAAACAAAATAAAAAAACTGACTTAGTGCTATTGTAAATTTTTGTAGTGCTGAACAAGTTACACTATCAAACTCCAACTTTGCTGTTACAAATAAGAATCAATCCAAAGCAGCATATTATTATAGATAAACCGAAAGTATTAAAAAAAATAACAAACAAAAAAAGTTCATAATCATAAATCAAAATTCCACTTTCAATCGTGCTGCTTCGGATCAAAAAGGTAAAGCGAAACAATCGCTCCTAAAATGGCAACGTATATAGTACAAGTCGATAATATAACAATGAAACATTTAGTATGCTCGTAATTAGGTTACTAGTGTCATACAAACTACCTCATTAGACTATCGGCTAAGGGACTCATAAAACTAATATCTTCATGACCATTTTCGGTTTCAACCTACTGAACTATCAGTGGGCGAAATCAAAGAACCATCGAAGGCCTAGAAAGTTTTGAACTAGTTATAGACTCGAATGAACAGCAGTTGAGGCAATATTATGAGCAAAAGCTGAAGGTAGACACTTTCAGGTAATTGAAATTATAGCCTAATAAATCATTTCTATAAATTGTCAAAACTTTTAGACCCTATCTAACTTAACAAACTAAACATTTTTGGATAGAATCACAATTAGAGAAGAACTAAATCTAAACAAATGAGGTTTTATCCAAAAATGTCAAGCATATGTGGTTTATTGGCTGTTGAAGCCAACGGTGTCATGGTCTCCGGCAGCGTTCAGCTCCTTCTTGGGGACGATGATGGAGACAGGGTAGTTGAAGCTGTAGAAGAAACCGTGGGGAGGACCCTGAAACAAAAAAAAATGAGTAAAGTTATCTATTATTCGGTACTGACCTCTGGAACTACATTATTCCCTAATCAAGACGTTTGTTTATTTACCTAACATATATATATATATGATATATATGACAGAAATATATATATATATATATGACACAAAAGCTACGTGCACAAGCAACCAGATCCAGAACTCGCAACTAATTTTATATAATATTATAGGCCAAAGGAAATATTTGTTTCATGCGGGAATTGAACCCGCAAACCATAGCGCAGAATTCTATCACTCAGCCAGAAGTGTAGTATGCCATTCATCGTAATATAATTATCTCAACGCTTCAACGTTTTTAAGGCGCTAGCCGCTGTCGATATCTTATTTGCTGACAGAAATTGGTACCAATCACTATATACCCCCCAAAAGGTGGACTGTTGACCTTGTGAAAGCCGCAAGAATCCGCTGGATGTGGGAAGCTCAAAACCGGTCGAACAGGTGGTGCTTGGGGGGCATGCTCAGCAGTGGACGTTTCGGCTGAAATGATACTTGACGAGACAACATCAATACTTACAGTAGGTTCCGGTTCTTCGTATTTGCCATCATGGCCAACATGTTGCTGTTGTGGCTGTCCACCATATTTCTGTTGCGCGTATTGCTGCTGTTGTCCAAATTGCTGTTGCTGGTTTCCTTGGGAGCTTTGTGCCTGAGCGAAGGCCAAGGCTTTGCCATCACGAGGTTGGTATACACCTTCGGGTTCTGAAGCCTGGGTTTGGTAGGGGACCACCACACCTTCGGGCTCTGAAGCCTGGGCTTGGTAGTTGCCATATCTATGGATAGAAAAAAAGAAATGAATAAAGATAAAAGTTACCACGTGATTTTATCCTAGATTTAAGAATTTTGTTTTCGATTATATGAGATAATTATTTGTTTGGGTAACACCAGCTCCTATTTTTGCTAGGAATGTCTCCACATGTTTTTTATTTCCTCTATAAGATAGGCTCGCGTTTGACCACAGCTATCACCTGATAGCAAGCAAAGATAGAGTCAATAATGCGCGCATGCGTAAAATGTCATCATGACTGTCTTTGTTTTCATCCCATCCCAAACTCCAACTACAATTAATATTTTCACTCGAAACTTTAAAAAAATAAATTCAAGATACTCACTGCTGGTTGTTGTTGTATTGAGGCGGATTGTTGTTGTATTGGGGCGGGTTGCTGTTGTATTGGGGCTGGACAGTGGGTGCCTTTAAGTTGGCTTCAGCCGCCGCTTTCCATGCCTTCTCGAAGGCTAAACGACCTTCCTTCAGCGCAGGGGTCTCTTCTGCGGGCTTCAGCTCGACCTTGGGGAGGTTGTCCTCTTGGTGGAATCCTTCGCTGTCAGCATAGTAACGAACCTGAAAGGTAAAACGTAAATTGTTAACGATAAATTCTGTAGGTATACAGCGTGCCACTTTAATGGCGACATGCGTTTTATGAACCCGGCGAACTTTGTACCACCTTAGAACCAACAAGAAAGAACGTATGAGAAAATGAATTATCTTCGTTATTATTTTTTTCGTGAAATTTTCCCATGTTATTCTGCTCTTCGGGGCATAGACAAATCTAAGAAATCAAATATCATAATAATCGGTCGGGCCATTCTGGAGTTATAAATGGTGTAACTAACCCGACTTTTTTTTATATAGATAGATTTTAATTTCATTAAACGTTATTATGTATGTACGATTTTCTATTATAGCATCATAGAGCCACCTGTGCTTTTACAACTGTAGCACTGGGGTCATTTTCCGGGGTCACGGAACATAACATCGCATCAATGAAATTATACCGTGCAAACCTTATCTAACCTGACGAAAAATTCCAACGCTTGGGATCCAGAATCATGTATTGAATCATCGTTGTGGGGCGATGTTCCTGCCACCCTTTATTTCGTAACACACTATCAGTAGCGATGGCTTTCATTTTGACAGTTCAATAACATTCATTGCGTTATTTACGACGTGAACAGACAACTGTTTCGAGTACATGAAGCAATGGATTAGCAACATCCTTCAAGATCATTCAGATTGTGCTTCATCATCGGTTACGCAATTAGGGTGCAGCATTCACATTCACAAAAATATGTCTATTATAATCCAGCCCGCTCTTGACCCCGATCACGCCTGATGGAAAGCGATAGATGAGGTCTATGATGGAACGAGCGTGCCCAGAAGATGCCTGTTCACTTTTGCTTTGAAGGCAGACGGGTTAAATGTGGGAGGGAACACAGATGCCGGCAGAGAGTTCCACACTTTGGCTGTGCGCATAATAAAAGTGGAGGAGAAGCGCTGAGTACGACTCGTGGGGATATCAACTTTTTTTTGTATTTCTTTGACTTTCTTTGACTTTGGCGGTACTTCCCTTTTAACTCGATCAGACAAACCTAATGGATGATTTTAGTGTAAAGATTTTATCAACATCTTAAAGTATATTTGCTCGAACATTAATTTTATTTACCTTGACGAGTTCCTTCTGGCCGGGAACCTGGTAGACATAGGATCCAGACACAGTTCCGGAGCCTTCGCGGTTCTCAACCTTGGCAGATTGAGGAGTCTCGTAGCCGTAGGCGTACTGACCTAGACCGTCCTGGCCGTGGTACTGGGCTGCGTTGTAGACCTAGAAAATATAAACTAAGATTTAGTATGTTGTTTTATGTTCTTGTACAACTTCGACTCAGTGAAATTATAGACGAAATACAATGGCA
Organism: Mesoligia furuncula; assembly: GCA_916614155.1. Lineage (NCBI taxonomy): Eukaryota > Metazoa > Arthropoda > Insecta > Lepidoptera > Noctuidae > Mesoligia > Mesoligia furuncula. The sequence continues at coordinate 29,420,611 of OU744800.1, forward strand.
AACTACATGAGGACACATTTGCTATCGTTCCTAACTTAAGACGAGTTAAAATGTCTGGATTAAGTAGGAAGTAGATGAATATGTACTATTTAAGAATTCATAAAATCATGGTCAAATTATCCAGTTCGTGGTCACTTGCTTAGTCATTGTTGATAATCATAATGAGCAATAAAGGTGGGTCATAAACGTTAATCAAATAATATTTTTTTACCTCTTCGACGTAGTCGTCTGTGTTCTGGATCTCCTGTCCGTTCCTCCAGTAGTGACCAAGGGTTGGGCCAGCCTCAGCGGAACGAAACCTAGGGTCATCATAACGGACCTAGAAAAAAAACATGCATGTTTCATTTCAACTTATATACCAAAACACGTAATTTTACATGCTTTTTTCAATAAATGGATTATATTAGGATATTTCTCAATTTAACCTAAGAACGATAATGTTGAAATAACTTCCTAAGTCTTTAACAGTTAACAGTGCCACCACGAATTAACTATCCTACAACTAGCGCTGTATATAGGTAATACTATAGTATCTTATCTTAGGTATTCCAGTATCTCATCTTTAGGCAACTTACTAGGGGCAAGACATCTGTGCGTCCAGAGAGCTGAGGCTCGTTGAACGGCAACTGCTTAAGGTACTGTTGTGCCTCTTCAGGAGTAATGTCGTTCTTGAAGATGTAGTTGGTCTGGGGCGCGCCTGAGGCGAATACCACCTGGAAAAGAGGAAATAAGATATAAGTATGGTTGTAATAGTAGCAGGTTACGAGAACGATATTGATATGTGCTCATATGTATACAGAGATGGCGTGACCACCTAGACGTGTATCGCAAGGGATGGATGCCTGGAAGGATTTGGGGGAAGACTTTGCTCAGCAGTGGGACAGTGTAGGCTAATTAAAAATAGTAGACTGAATGTCTAGGTGCACTCCTAAGTGATATACGTGATTTTGTTACTTTTACTAGTGTTTGAATACACATTCCACGTTGTTAACGTAATGGTAGTTTACCACAAAATGCTGTCGAGGCTACAACCTTCCAAAACAATAGAAAAACTGTTCCTAATATTACAACAAATAATAGTGTATCTTTCATTTTTTTTCACTTAACATGACAATACAACAGATGACGGATTGCATACCAATTACTCAAATACACTCCAAGTTTCAGCATCCTAACTTGTTCAACAAAATTTAATATAATTATATACAATTCTAAGCAAGATTCTAATGTGTTTCAAGGTGACCACATGATGATAATAGCGAGGTATATTATGAGATAATCCCAAAATAATAGGTTACTATAGCTGAGTCATCAACGGGCTTAGATAGCCGGTTCATTCACAACCGGACTTTGAAATGGATATTAGATGGTTAAATGTTTACTTTAAGATGATGATCTTATTTGATTTCTGAGAAAATATTACACCAGTGAAACAAGATACTTCAAATCATGATTATACAAATTTAGACGAATGACGAATGTCCGACGAAACCACTACAGTAGCTAAGTAAAAAGCAGATATCTAGACAGTAATGTGCATTATTTTAACTGAGGTTATATGTAACAGCAGACTGCTTACTACACACCTATAAGCTCACCAGCATTAAATAACTAGTAAAATAGGTGTAGTTTTCTTAAAAGGTTGAAATTCATCATTTTATGGCAGTGATTTTCGCATGACCTGACAAAAATCTGTAATGACGAAAGTGTATTCACTATAACAGCAACAGTTTATTCACATTCATTCAGTAAAATTGTTATTCGTAAAAGTATCTATTGTGCAAAAATCTCTAGAGATAACACTACACACTATTGCTAATATCAATGACCATACCGTGGCCTTAACATAATTCATGTTTATTTCACATCAACATGCACAAAGATGACGTCATATTATTCATATTGACACTAATCACTTTAAAGTTATGTGAACGTAGAAATTATATGTTCAGTTTATATCTTGCTTGTATTCCCCGAATGGGCAGGCAGGGATGTACCTGTAGTACATCCTCATTTCGCTAATAATTTACGTTGAAACCATATAATATGGGGACTTTGGGCTAGTATGGAGATTCTATTCAGAATGGAAATTCACTACAACACTTATGTCAACTTGGAATTGGACCCAAGACCTCACGCTTCGAAGTTGTTCTCGCGTGTGAAAAAAACGTTAAAAGCAGTACAATTTGAGTTATATTTTATACCATCTTCCAAGTAATACTGGTTAACAGTTGCACTAATAAGATAAATAAATATGAGGATGTTAATGTAGGGAATAAGCTATTACTACGTCTGATTTTGAACACGTGTTTTATTACGTTAGTAATTAAAAAGGCAAAGTTACATTTTGATAAATATGTAGTGAGATCAGCGCCCTGTTTGATGTTCATTATTAATCTGTCACATTTGTCTATTACATTGCTGTTTGTCTGAGTTCTGATTATTCATATTTCTATTTTCTACGTCTTTAAGTTGATTATGATTCAGCTTTATTTATCCATCCACATCCTTGTTAATGATTTATCTTTTATTCTCTAAACTTGTGTCTCATGTACTTAGGCTGACTTGAAAAACGTGTTATTCAAGTTTCAACTTTTATTTCATTACTATTAATTGATGATTCCACAAGAAAATCTATTATATTATAGAAAAGGCACATGGCCGTCTTGTCTTTAGGTATAAAAATAATCGATGTGATAGAAATTAAATATCTTCTTGTTAAACCTTGAAGTTTATGTTTCATGCCATTATATTAAGTTAAGTTCATGTCTATACTTTTATCATAAAATGAGCTATCTTTACTATCATACTTTCATCATTATCATCATTCATTTCATGTCTGGTCGTCACCTACTACGAAGTTTATTGCGTTTTCTCTTTGTTTGAAGATTTCTAGAGAAAACTTATAAATCGTTTGGTCAGTGTTTGTTCATAAATTTTATGACCTGGTATACTATAAAGTACTGTTTCTAGTGCTATGTATGGTTTATTACTTGTGAACTTTCAATATCATCGGTATTTCTTTCGAAGTTATTCTCTTTTATACTGTTTACTCTTCTTCGGAAATATTGTTCAGTGCTTCTTTGCCTTTAATTTCAAAGCTAGTTGTTTAAATTTACTTAATATTTGGTTACTCGTACTTTAGTTGAAGCCATGCCAATTCAGTTTCCGCAATCCACTCGGCTACTGAACAATGTAACTGAACACAATTTACAAGTCATTTTTATGAGCATGTTAACAACGTCACATTGTTCTGAATGCTACTAATAATATTTACGTTATGCATTATAATAAATTAACTTACAAACTTTGACGTGAGGTCCAGAAGGTTATTCAAGTATCTGAGTCAGTGTGATAAAGTTAATCAATCTGCCGAGCCTTTTCCCTTCTATTTTGGGGTCGGCTTCCTGTGTAACAGGATGCAGCTAAATATCAGTATTTTACATGGAGCGACTCCCTCTCTGACCGCCACAAACCTGTAACTGGCTAATATGATATCCCTTTGTTTGACTGGTTATCAAACTTTCGGGATTCTAACGACCCGTAACGACTGTCAAAGATCCACGAATGACAGCCAGGACCAACGGCCTAACGTGCTTTCTGAGGCACGGAGGAGTTTGGATGTAAAGATGGTTCACCATTCACGGACCAAATACGGCAAGCGTAACTTAAAACAATGGATCGATTACTTAGCCACGAGCCCCTCTATCTTTTAGAGTGATAAAGTCTCTTATCGATAACAACTCTCTGACTTTCTTTCATTTGCTATATATCGATTCAAGAATGCTATGCAGACCTTATTACATTTACAGCTTGACTGCATAAATCTTATCCTTATAAATCTTATAATTATATCATTACTATGTTATTTGTGTACATAGTAACAACGTAATATACCGTTCATTATATTTATGTGCATCACGTTCGAGGATAGTTGCTAGGTATTCTTGTGTTTTAAATTTACCTACATTTTTTCTTCTATAATACCACATACGTTATAATGATTGGTTCACGCAGGTTAACGTTCGTATGATTATCCCGTGGTGGTCAATTTCTGAATTTGATTCACTGTATATTTATGATTTCTAAGCTTGGTAAACTCATTGGTAATTGCTGAACATTCGTATAGCACAAAGGACGATATCCCTGGATAACTTCTCCGTTCTTAACAGTCCCTGAAACGATCAATTGCAATTGACAATTTTTACGTGATTGATGCTCAAATTGTTCGTCTACGAATGCGATTGGAGCGATTGTCAATATTACTACGATTACAATTGATCAATTGCGATTTAGATTTTTAGGGAACGCCGATTGATGGTTTCGAACGCAGATTGATATGGTCTACCCTACTACGGCTAATGTCACTAGATATAATTAGAAAGCATGCTCACGATCGAAAACTGACACGTCAATAATACAAATACGTTATTGCAGAATCATCGTAAGTTATATCGGTTTGAATGATCTTTGAACCTAATAAAAATATTATAATCACGAATGCACGTCATAGCAGATTTTTAGCAAAAACTAAATCCGATGTTAATTGAAACAAAATGAGATAGTATTCATTTATAACATTCTGGAAAATACGCGATTATGTCATGAATTGAAAACAAATTAATCGATGACATATATTTTTTGAATACGACGTAGAAATACAATAAAAAATGTATAATGCAGTGGTTTTTCTATTATGTATAACAGGATGTGTGCCTAGTTTTCTTAGACAAATAAATAAAAATAATGTTATCATCATACATTCCGCGTCATTATTCAAATTGTCTTGCATATGCGCCATTTGACGATTCATTATTTTATTTTGCTCGATTTGAATAAATAAATATAAAATGGTTTATTATTGTAACATGTAAACCTTAACATGAAAGAACTTGAAACTCAACGTGATTGAGGTTTGACTTGGCTTGCTGATTTGTGATTGTGATTTGGAAAATATATTTGAGTTAAATTAAATTCAAGTTCTATTATTTGACAAGTTTCCTTAGGGGGAGAAGCGTGAACAACAGACTGCAATATGATTGGCACATACCATGTTCAGCTGTACTAAAGTATACACTAAATGCACGTAGTATTTAGCACAATATTATCTGTAACCAACCTGACCGACATCGCTTTGAACACTTGAGGCAAAGGAGATTCGCCACAGAACGCGGCGTGACTCTGAGATTTAAACACTATTGTATAGGCACTACAGGATTATTTCTGGCAGCTGAATAATATGTTAGTAGCAAAACATTTTCGTGTATTTTAGATTTGTAAGTTTTGAGAATTACAATAAAGAAAACGTGACATAATGCAAGTTTGACACATTATGTGGCTCATAAAAGTTCCACTTCTGATATTTCCTCAGGTAGGTAGATATTTTAACTACTTTGTTGGCCTCGTGGTCCCAAGTGCGACTGCTGCTGGGTTCGATTCCCAGGTCGGACAAAGCATTATTGAGTTTTTCATTAGCAATTTCTTAGTAACAGTCCGGAGTTTGGAAGTTGGCGGCTTAATACCCCTGTGCCTCGGAAAGCACTTTAAACCGTTGGTCCTGCGCCTGATCTCTCTCCCCGGTCGTCGATTGCCGTCCCATCGGTATATGAGAGTGAGGGAAGAGGGAGTGCACCTGTGTCTGCGGGCACTCATGTGCATTATAATATCTCCCGCGCCTAACGCTAATCTCCGTTGAGACTGACCGCCGTGGCCGAAATACGGTCTGGAGGACTTTGTTCATTTATTTTAACTAAACTGCACTCTAATTGCGTAACAAAATATCAACTATGAACTACATATATTGCTAATCCATTGCTTCATATCATCATCATCTGCCTAGCCTTTTCCCAACTGTGTTGGGGTCGGCTTCCAGTCTAACCGGATGCTGCTGAATACCAGTATTTTACATGGAGCGACTGCCTATCTGACCTCCACAACCCAGTTACTGGGTAAAACGATACCCCTTGGTAAGACTGGTTGTCAGACTTTCGGGATTCTGACTACCCGTAACGACTGTCAAAGATCCACGAATGACAGCCGGGACCAACGGCTTAACGTGCTTTCCGAGGCACGGAGGGGTCTCGGTGTGTAAAGATGGTCACCCATCCACAGACCAACCGCGGCAAGAGTAGCTTAACCTGATCGATCGACCTGTGCGGCTGTTATTATTCAGCCACGGGCCCCTCATATTGCTAATCCATTGCTTCATATGTTCGACATATTTGTCTGCTCAATAATGTAAATAACGCAATGAATATTCTTGAACTGTCAAAATGAAAACCATTGTTACTATTAGTGTGTCACGCAATGAATCCGCTGCTCACCGGCTAAACCAAGAAGCTTATAGATAAAAGTGGAGGCAACACTCTAAATACCTAAGTGAAGACGACTGTGGTCGGACACTCTCTTTCTAAATACATACATATGACAAAGAAAACACATTCACTGTCTCGTTCTTATGTGTGTATTTAGAAAGAGAGTGTCCGACCACAGTCATCTTCACTTCGGTATTTAGAGTGTAGCCTCCACTTTTATCTATAAGCTTCTTGGGCTAAACCATGAGTCTTATTTTTAATAAAAAGATTCTTACCCATAAACAACTTTTTTTTTTCATCATAAAAAAAATATTAGGTTCGCGTTTCAAATTACAATAATTTGTTTTTATTGGAGAATTCTTTACAAAAGTATTAAGTTACAATGACGTGATATTTTAGTTTTTATTCTATTTTATTCGATTAATATATCGTTAGCGAATTATAAAAAACAAAATGATTATTGCCATAAAGTTCATCGGTACCTACATTGTTTTTTAATAAACGAACACAAAAAGTATTTGTTTATTTTCATTGAGGATTATCGATAATTTATGTCTAACACTGTAAGTAGCTATAGGGCGACAACTTCGTTGGTGACAGTCCAATGTTCCTAGCGGGTGAAGCGAGACGCAATTCAAAATTGCTTGCAGATATTTCCCAAAAAACATCCGTGAGAACCAACAAAAAGCTTAGCTACTTAGTACGTGAGAAAAAATTATACTAAAATCTGTGAAACAATTTAGAAAACTAATCATAACAAACATACAAACATTGACTGTCACTCAATATGCCAACCTTTCGATGCGCGTCACAGATTAAAAATAGATCTTTAATGGCTGCTTGTAAATACATACCCAAAAACCGTTTAACAATAAATAAAAAAAGATAAGGTATAATTTTCAAGTTTTTTGCAAAGATCACTAATATTTTGGCTAACGATACACGACCATATTGCACGCGATTATAATAATATAAAACACGTGCCTATTTTTTACAAAGATTTACATAAATAATGTTTAAACATAGGTATGACTTATATTTTCTTATCCGGCAGTTAAGATTATGAATCAGTTAGATCACGTCATATTAAGTAGTTTTTGGTTACACAATAAACCTATTTTAAAGTTGGGCCTTCAACATAGCTAGATTTTGCTTTGCTTAAAACTAGGCCAGCGCTAATTGGCATAGCAAATACATGACTAATTATTATATTCATGGTACGGAAAACTATATTTTCTTACTCAGTACGGTTACCAAGGTTCTAAAACAAGTTTTGGGTAGTCATTCTTCATTAATTTTCATTTTTATCCTCACGGGCATGATTTTAAAAAAAGTACATTATAATTATTGTTATTATCACCAACAATCCTCATCTCGATCCTTATCTTCTCGCTCTGCGAGATCTCTTTCATTGATGATCATTATGTCATCGTCTTCCTGCCTTGTCCCAGGTTACTTGGGGTCGACGTAACACGTATTTTTCTTTCATTCTCCCCTGTCAACCGTCACACTTTCATTCTCCCTTCTAGTTCATAGCATTACGTACACAATCCATCCATATTTTCTTTGGCCTTCCTTTACCTCTACATCCATCATGATTCATGATTAGTATGTCTGGTTTGCTTATTACTCCTATCTATTCTGCGTTACCTCCATTTTCTTCTTCTTTTGGTACATTACCAATGTCGCCTATTGACTTTTTCTCCTATTTTTCATGTAATTTGTCTTATCAATCTTAACCTTAGTAAATACTAAACTACTGAAGTCCTATCAAATCTTTATTAACAACACATTTAGAAGTAAAAGCCTTAACACAACTCCTATCACCAAGGATACAACATGATGTAACACCAGTCATAAACCCCTCGTAATAAATAAAGCAAGCGGTCAAGGTATGTTACGTTAATAGAACTCGAGACCACCACAAAGCCAGCAGAGGAAGTCTGTTCCGTAATTATGAATACTATAATTAATGCCAAAACAGGCTGAAATTACTATAAGATACGATATATGGATAAGAAGCTAATAAGCATACTAAATATTATAAGAAGAAATACTACTGCTACTGATAAATGTATCGTTGAATATAAACAATTTTGATTCACTGAATTGGTTAAAAACATTTAAATTATTTTTGTGCGTGGTTATTATCTAGCTATGGTCCTCAGTTTCATATCCATTTAGAAGCCTTAGAATGAATACTCCTTTTTACCCGACTGCGGCGAAGCCCAAAAGGAGGGTTATGTGTTTGACCTGTATGTATGTATGTATGTATGTATGTATGTATGTATGTCCGTTTCTTTGTTCCCTCGTAACTTCTAAACGAATGAACGGATTTTGACAAATTATACGTCTTTAGATTTGTCTTGGTAGCGCGAGTGTCACTGGGTATATCAAAATTGAAAAAATATAAAATGGCCGATTTTTGGCGCAATATTATGTCTTCAAAAAAAAAATTTTTTCTCGAAACCTATCGAGTGGGGTATCAAAATAAAGGGCTTTTAAAGGTGATTACAAAAATATATACAACTTATATGGTTAAAAGTAATTCGAAGTGACAAATCGTAAAAAGAGCTAAATCGTCTGCGAAATCTTTCACATTTATTTTGTCAACTAAAAAGCTGGAAATAAAAAAAGTTATTTAAAAAAATAAAAAAACCCGACTGCGGAAAAACTGAAAAGCTAAAAACAAGCCCATTTTAAATTAAATAAAAGTTGGAAGCAGGCGGGACCCATATCATTTTTATTATATTTTCAAATTCAAATGGGTCCCGCCTGCTTCCAACTTTTATTTAATTTAAAATGGGCTTGTTTTTAGCTTTTCAGTTTTTCCGCAGTCGGGTTTTTTTATTTTTTTAAATAACTTTTTTTATTGTCTCGTTAAATTGGTAGTGTTAACCCAACGTTCTCAGGGTTTTCCTCCTCGCAATTATATTTCTTTCTTTTCTTTAGCATATCTACCGTCAAATATGTGATCTTTTATCACATTTATGCTTACTTCAAGTTTTATTTTTTCCTACACTAATAAATTAGTAACTAGTAACAGCAGCTAGTAGTAGTAACCATAAATGTGGAAAATCTATTAACATTAAAATGTATAAAAACTAAAGATTATTCTTTTAAGTACCTATACCTACCTGTTTCGCTTAGCGATGACGGCGCTGACGCTACGGTCAAAGCAATTCAATATTAATAGGTTTATTCTTCTTTAATTTTACGTCTTTATGCCTTTCCAAACCATTAAGATCGAAGATCACGTGACATAGTGATTAATAAATAAGTTAGTATATTAATCAATAAAATTTGCCAAAAAGGAACGATTTTATTAAACCTATCTTACAAAGTCAAATATAATAATAGAATAATCACAGATGGGAAATTCCACGGCCAGGTGTTTTAACACGTGAATACTACGTAAACCTAGAAAAACCCCTGAAAAATTGCAATTACAATAATCTATTTTTTGTGCAAACATACCTACGCATTTGTATTCTTTAAATTAAGTTGGAATCAACTGAACAAAACTTAAAAGCCGTAATTAACTTATTCGTCTATATTGAATTCTCAGACTCGTAAGACTCTATGGTCTACCACTACCATCGATGTTATTATGACTTTAACTATGTACTCTTCGTATGTCGTGGGTTCGAACCAGGTGAGCACTTTATCTACTTTGTGTAATTTATTTCATCACCACTGTTCTCAAAATGGTGAAGGAAAACATCGTGACGAAGCCGGCATTTCCTAGAACCAAAAAATTCGAAGACATGTGACATCTACTAACCCGCACTGGGCCCGCGTGGTGGATTACGGCCCGCTCCCCCTCAAGGAGGCCTGTCTCAGCAGTGCAAACGTTATAAGCTGATTAAGTAGGTAAGTCCTCTTCAATAATTGCGTCATATTCTCGATAATCCTCTTTATCTTTATAATTTGTGTTCAACAGTCTAGAATAAACATTTAAGTCTATCAAAATCCATTGATCCAAATCCTGCATCATTACCAAGTCCTACATCATTAATTTTATTAAGTACCAACGCATCTTTAGCAGTCTTTTTTATTCTCCTAATTCAATTCATTAAGAACTCGTTTACATAATCATCGACACGTTTGACCTTTGAATTACGAAAATTTATTGTCTGTCTACCATTAATATAAATTAAGTAGTTGGTTGTTGCAAAAAATTACTAATTTACGTGAATTTCTTGTTTCTTCTTTATTACGATTCAATATACTTTTTTTTTATTCTACTGTCAATATTACCTACTACTACCAATATAATCTGTATAGCCTTTTTCCCAACTATGTTGGGGTCGGCTTCCAGTCTAACCGGATTAAGATTACTGCTACCACCAATGTGCACTAATTGTAGGTACAATGGACTATATCTGAAATTCGTGGGATTCGGCTATAGATATACCGATTTTAATAGCTACTCTTGGTTTGGGCCCTTTATTTTTATCGTTTGCTACTCACAGGAACTGTGTAAAATGGTCGATTATTTCTTGGAAACTTGGCCAACATCAAAATAGCTCCAACGAATTAGGTACACTCTTTCTCAACCAAAACGTGCTTCCCATAGATGAAAAAACAGCTTCCAGTAAAAAATACTTACACAAATATACGTAACAAGTTTGATTTAGATGCCGTGACGTAACTGCTTGAGAAAGGTGACTGGTGCCACAAAAAGCACAAATCACTGCGAGCTCAAGAGCTCCAAACGGGTTTGGAGCCGTGAACTTGAACGCGTAATAATGCAAGCAAGTTTCGTGTGTGGCTAGGAGAGCAGCGGACTGTGTGGAGCGGTGTTCAGTGCGTTATTATTTTGTCAGAAAAACAGGCGAAGTATTAACAGGTGAAAATACCGATGACAATGATAAGACTAATACAAAAATTCAACAGTAGGATACTGAATTCCCTCTTAGCAGGAACCCAGGATTCAGTAAGTGGCCAACAAACTCCAAAGAAGTTCTAAGTCTTAAATGAAATTGGATACCAAACTTGAAATCTCTCTGACTATAATCACTCAAAAGTTAGCCTCGATTAAATAAAGGTATGGATTGGTTCCAGATTAGAAGAATGGTAATACAAATAAGAGATTTTTAAATAAAAAATTATGTGACCCAGACGAAAAAATGAGACTTAGTGGCTCAAGACCACGAAAATACGACCTTGTATAATCAATATTAGCATTCTATGTAAGTAAAAGTAATTCTAGACCAAACCGCTTCGAACGGTTTGTTCTGGACGTGAATTTTCAATACGGAACAACAACTCGATGTAAATCGAGGTTATAAAATTTGTCGGTGATGAGTTTGAGCATAGGTATATCCTACAAATGAGATTGTAAACAAGGCTTATGCCAAGGGTATTCAATCTAATGTCAAGTGACAGTAGCTCTACGTAAAATTTCCATCTTTTTACTCATTTCGTTCGACGTAGGTAATTTAGAATACCTAGGAAAGGCTGATTAATGATATAATATAGGGACTAATTATTTAACAAATTCAATCTATAAGAACACTAATACTTTCAATAATTAAAGCTACACATCCTGTTAAACTTTTACTCTCATTAACCTTTTTATAATCATCATGAACTGTATTTTTAATTGACTTATTTATACCGTAAGATAGAATCTAAATCTTCATACTACTAAAATAAAGCTTTGGCTAGCGAATTCCCAGTCTCAGCATACCTAAGTGTCCGATCGAACTTTCAACCATCACGAACATATAATAGCAGGATCGAACCACCTATTAACCCCAAGGTTCGTCCGAAGGTCTTCAGGAACAGAACGATGACACTCATGAATATGAATGAGCATCAAGAAATAAAGCGAGCTGTCATCTTCATCGCTTTTATCATTATAGCATGATAGTCACTTCAGTCAGTGATATTTTCCTGTTTCCGTTATAGAAATGGATATAATGTGTTAAAGACACGCTAAGATGTTATTTAAAATTCAAAGTAAACTAAGGCTGTTTGTTAGCCGGACAAAATATACGCAACAATCGCGTATATTAGCACAGAGGGTGAAGGTGTGCAGTTTTTACCCCTCCTAATGATTAAACTGCGCAGAAGAAACAAACAACAAACTCCTTAGCAACACGTGTATGTCAGTTCGTTAAGGCTTAAATTCCATAAAGAATTTCCAGACTTTACCAACGCCAGATGATCTTATTCGAGGAATAATTTTGAATTTTCGACAGTGTTTCATGCAAAATTATTCCACGAATAAAAATGATCTGTCGTTTGAAAAATTAGACTTTAGTTGGTTACAGGACTCTTATTAGTCTTACGGGGATATTATCGGAACTCACGTATACTGTTGAAGAACATTTATCTCCGGGATAGTCTGCCATAACTAATGATCTCGGTGATATCTCACGACAATATATCGCAAATAGATGCTGCTGCCTTTCTCTTAGATATTATCGCTTTTACGTGTCGCTTCCATCTCAAAATTACATAAATTGCATTATATACGAAGTACTTAGGCGCGATCATCATTTCAGCCGATAGACGTCCACTGCTGGACATAGGCCTCCCCCAATTTTGGGGGGGTTTGCCATAATCGCCACGCTTGGCAGGCGGGTTGGCGATCGCAGTATGGTATGATGGTGGAATGCATAGAGAACGCTGCTGCCCATACTCCGGTAAGACCCTCAGTCGCCTTTTACGACACCCACGGGAAGTAAGGGTTGGTGCTATTCTTTAAGTCCGGCATCACACAGACAGTCCGGCACCATATAGACATTAGACGCGATATCTCATTAGAATTCATAATTTTCAAGTGAAGCTAAATTACCTTTATTAAATTTATTTTTTGTCACTAAATAATGATATAAATGGAAGAGGCTCCCGGAAAATGTTGTGACGGCTCCCACACTGAACTACTTCAAGAATCGACCGGACAGTTTAAATATCTCCAAGCTATACGATACACACGCTTAAGGTAATTAGCTGCTAGTGTGTCTAACCAAATAATAAGCTTCAATAATACAAAGATCAATGTCCAGACAAAAAAATAAGAGCCAATACTGAATAAAGTACTTGAAAAAACCTAATTAAATTCTAGATTTTGCGACAAAAAGTGTACTCTATTGATAAATCACTTATGATGTTCCGTACAAATCAAAATACCCATCTATCGCGCTCATTGAGATAGAGATAGGTAGGCATTCCCAATTAAGCGAAAACTCTCAATGTTCCGGTTGTCATATCAAATCTTCACGTGCTATCAACAAAAAAGTACCTATACGTTTTTCAAACTTAAAGTTTGAAATTCATATTAACAACCACACAACAACTAAAATTATTATTGCTCTGTTTCAAATAGTTTCCATTTTCCAAGACATCAATGAGAATTATTCATTTGACTGACAGACTGACATGAAAATATCTAGAATAGACAGACGGCAGACAGACAAAACAAAACATTTTCATATTTGTGTACGATATTCTAAAACCAATGATGAGCTGTATTCGATATGTTTTTGTTCTAATGGTGATTAGTTTCACGGATATCCCCAAAATATTGATTGATGATCTTATGATTGTAATGCCTATTATTTAGTTTTTCGTTGTAAGGTTAAAATCGTGTTGTTTTGATAACTTATTAATTATTACTTGTTATTAATATTGATGACGTAAATTAACTTTATGTCCAAAGCTACGCCGCGATTTTAACTGATAGTAAACTTATAATAGGTACACTATTCTACATGTATCATCTTCATGCCTGCCTTAGCAATTCTTCAAACTTAACTCTTCCCAAAAAACTTTGGATGCAACACTTATTCAACATTTCATATTTTTATAATACAACGACCGATGTAGATCGATCAGGTTAAGCTACGCTTGCCGCAGTTGGTCCCCTCCGTGCCTCGAAAAGCACGTTAAGCCGTTGGTCCCGGCTGTCATTCGTGGATCTTTGACAGTCGTTACGGGTAGTCAGAAGCCCGAAAGTCTGACAACCAGTCTTACCAAGGGGTATCGTATTACCCAGTAACTGGGTTGTGGAGGTCAGATAGGCAGTCGCTCCATGTAAAATAATGGTATTCAGCTGCATCCGGTTAGACTAGTAGCCGACCCCAACATAGTTGGGAAAAGGCTAGGCAGATGATGATAAACGACCGATGTAGTTATACTTTCACAATGAAGGAAGCCAAATTATACCCTGAAGAAAATTGATTTTCACTAGTTAAATAATAGAAGAAATACACAACACAGCACATAATTATGTATATTATTATTTGTACTGGAAGACGACAAATATGCGTCATAAAAATAGCAAAAATTATGAATAAACTGCCACAATTATATTTTAAATTTACAAATTTTTCAGCTACAAATCCCTCATATAACTTGTAAATCCTACTAGTCCTATCCTACTAATATCCTACTTCCTACTAATAATGTAAACTCGAAAGTTTGTGTGGATGGATAGATGGATGTTTGTTACTCTTTCACGCAAAAACTACTGAACGGATTTGAAACAAATTTGGAAAAAAATTTAATGAATTTGAACTTTTTTTTTATTTGGTTTTGTGTTTATAACCAGAATTAACACATAGGATACTTTTATCCCGATATTCCCACGGGATCGAAATTTATGCGCTACTTCACCTCTTACAATCCCATTAAGGTGCTAGTATTGTACTTATCCGCAACTTCTCATTAACAAAAAGAAGAAAATTTATTCGTTCTTCCACTTCAACCTCTCACGTTATTAGCTCATTAACACATCACCTTCGAAGACACTGACTTGTTTTACAACAAGACGAAGTAAACAAAAGGACTCGTTTTAAAATAAAACGTGTTTTCTGAGGAAAATGTTCGCAGAAGAATAGACCATAAAGCGATCCTTTACTTTTATGACAACTAATATTTGGTTTATCTATATTTCAAGGAGCGGAAGTAATATTAGCGTGTATGTTTGCACTGTTTGCGTATTTCTAAGAAACGGCTGAGCTGTTTTAAGTGCGATTTCGTGCTAATTAATTTGTGACATATTGTATTACTTATATTATTTGGTCACAAGGTCGTGGTGACCAATCTGAATTTCGTATTTTTTTTTTTACCATTGTTTGAGTTTATTATATAATTTTTCTCATCTGTAGCATCCAACCTGACTACCATGTTTTAAATGATATTACTTGAAGATGATTTTCTTCCATTCGTTTTATTGTTTCCCGAGATTTAAGTCACAGAAGATTTTTACATCGTAATGGAAACCTAGTCGATAATTTACATATTTTTATAAGCTGAATGTTTTATCTTTAACTTTTGTTTAATCCTTGATCGATATTGTATTGCAACAAAACCTTTGATTTCATCGTAACGTTTTAAACTCTTTTTGGTTTGTCCAGTGTCTATTGCTCCAGTCTTGACAAGATTGTCACTTGATCACAAGCAAAAATGTCAGAATTCAGCCCAAAATTATTGTGAAACAAATCTATCGTTACTGGTTTCTTTTTCAAGATAATATCAGGTACGTAAAAATTCCATTGTTAACTATTTATTATATTCCCTTATAAAAACCTATCATCCACTTTTACACCTGCCGAGCATGCGGTAATGCTAGGTAGCTGTAGCCTGCGACTTCGTCTGCATGTATTTTGTATTTCATCATTTTTAGGGTTCCGTACCCAAAGGGTAAAAACGGGACCCTATTATAAGGCTCCACTGTCCGTCTGTCCGTCTGTCACCAGGCTGTATCTCATGAACCATGATAGCTAGACAGTTGAAATTTTCACAGATGATGTATTTCTATTACCCCTATAACAACAAAAACTAAAAACAGAATAAAAGAAATATTTAAACAAACGTAACGCGCTTTTGCCTTGTGGTACCCTTCGTGTGCGATTCCGCCTAGCACTTGGCCAGTTTTTTTAATACCAATATCCAGGTGAAAATTAGCTATGTCCTTCTCCAGGTCCCTGGCTTCCTATCTGTCAAATTGCATTACAAACGGTTCAGTAGTTTAGACGTGAAAAGGTAACAGACAGAGTTACTTTCGTATACTTAGCATGGTTGGATGCTCACAATTGAATAGTATAATTAACCTATAGGTTCCCAGTTCTGGGACACAAGCAGCCTACTCTCTGTGGGAGGGAACGGGAGATAATCTACCACCCTGGCCCAAATGTAGGAGACCTGATTCACCTTTCTTCGAATGATACCTTTTCACGCCTAACCACTGAACGGATTTCGATAAAATTTGGCAGAAAGATAGATTGCATCCTGGGGAAAGACATAGGGTAGTTTTTACCCCGATATTTCTACGGGATCGACACTTATGCGGGTGAAACCGCGGGGCGCTGTTAGTTATTCATATTCGAATAATAGAATATTTTTTCAAGTTGGACAGATAAGTGCATGTCGAAGTGTACAAAGAACAATATAAGGACGATAAATTCTTTTAATTATTACGCTAATTAATTATATTGCCTTGACAAGCGGGTTAGTGATCGCTGTAATAAATGTTAATTGAGATGAATAGTAATTATTAATTAACAAATAGGATGCTATCGGCTATCTGATATAGGTTCATTAGCCGCCTTTTACGGTCTTTGTAAAATATTTTCTTATTTAAATACTATGAGATTTATCTATAACTTTGCTGAATCGACTGCTAGAATAGAGGATATCTTAGGATACCTTCAATCCCTCGGATTCCCCAGTTTAATTCTACAAACCCTAGTCAAAATGCGCTATTTCAAATTGTATTGTCAAGTTGAGATAAGTACTTATTCATCAAATAGGGCTTTATTGACATGAACACATAACTAATTATTATATAGACTGTTTCTTGACACGAACACCCTCTTAGATTTCACCAACACAATGTTGTGTTAAAATATTGAGTATCGAAACTCTTTAAGTATAATATATTATGTATCTTCGATCTCTCAATAGATTATTTCGATAACAATCCATTATAAGATACGACTACTCAGAGAAATGTTTTGCCCTGGAGCGCCGGGCGTGCGTGTGATGCGATGGAAAATTAGTTTCCGCTGCAAAGATTGTTTTCTTCCAATTTACATAAGTCATTTAACTTTTTATGATGGAATATTTAAGGACAAATTATCTTATCTTGTGCTGCCGTAATATGGACAAAATAGCATTAGATTTTGATTAAAAGCCGCCCATAACAATACAAAATCACCGCAAGGTAAAAGAAGTAAATACAACTACATATATTTCTTTTTTAAAGACAAACAATTTAAAACAAATATTGACTGACCTAACACCAAGAATTCTATATACCTATGATTCAAATAAAAGACTCCAAGGTCTTATAGAACCAATGAGATGGTTCTAGAAATTCACACATATACATATATTATGCGTGTCATAATTATACGAAAAAGTAGCATTCCTAATAATTTCAAGCCTGACATTGAATTTAGTTTTAAATAGCAGTTTTAAATCACTTATTGGTAAAATAAGAAGGACAGTACAATTGTAAAATCGTACAGTTCTATTTCATTGTAATTTTTTACGTTATTAAAGTGTCTTTTAGGTGCCTATCCATACTAATATTATAAATTCGAAAGTAACTCTGTCTGTCTGTATGTTACCTTTTCACGCCTAAACCACTGAACGGATTTCTATAAAATTTGGCAGAGAGATAGATTGCATCAGGATAGTTTTTATCGACATACCTCGCGGGCGAAGCCGCGGGCGGAAGCTGGTTTGAAATAAATGCTTCGACTTCGACTTTGACTTTAACAAAAATTCTGTTAATTCATCTGTTTAACTAAGGGCTGATTTTTCCATTGCCAGATAACTTTTATTCGAGGAATAAAATTGACGTTTGACAGTTTTTGTATGAAATAACTGTCAAAATTTCAAAATTATTTCTCGAATAAAGTTATCAGATGATTGTAAAATCAGCCCTTAGTATGATAAAAAAGAGCGTACATATTATTTGGGCAGACCGCAGAATATATAATACATTTTAGCGATTGACTTGTTCGTTTTGGGTAGGTATTATTTTTTCAACCATGTAACGTTTTTGAATTTATATTCTTAAGTTTAATTAAAAAAAAACAGTCGTGTTATCGTCATGTTGGAACACCTTGTAAAACTACTAAACCAAGTGTTTCAAGCGGATTAAATACAAAATTACATAATAAATGAGAAAATAATAGTAACATTATAGTCTCATAAATCATGCATTACTTTAACAACTAAACAATGTGTAAACAGCATAATAGCCATCAACAAAAAATCATCTCCAATAAAGAGGTAATTATCATCAAAATCAATTTACCTACCCATAATCGCAATAGATCACGTTTATTCTCACGTGTGTTTCACACATACATACTACATAATATGTGTGTATTACACAATAAAACTATAGTACACAAGTCCCTGTAACTAGTATTGTCAATAACTCATCATTCCGATATACGTCAGAATACTTGTGTAAGATTATAGTGTAATATACATAATCTATGAATTGAAATTGATTGGATATTGTAGACTGTATGGCAACATTATCGCCCAAGTACCTTCGTAGTAACTAATAGTATTTTAGGTATAGTATTTACAAGCATCGGGGTGTAATTGGAAAATAATGGTTATCAAATATTAAATAGTCACTCAGGTAGGTGTATCAAAGCTTCATCATTATTATCAGGCCATTCACAACTCTTTCTAAAAAGCAGGCCCTATGTAAAATCCCCTATAACGAACACGATTTCAGTTTATTATTATGTAAGTATATTTATATGGAATTATTTTATTTTACTACAATAAAAACTGAAAATATTTATCGTGAAGATATTTTGAACATATTAACTACTATGTTCAATATTATCACTGCTAATAAACGTGTTATCTTATGTTGAGGATAACTGAAAATTCGTTTTCAATTTTAACTTGAAAATATTTTATTTTATTTTATATAGTAAATTCCTGAAAATGCCAAAAATTCAACTAAGTAATTCAAAAATTAAACTCACCACTGCGGCTAATATGGTAAAACTTAGCATATTTATTCCTTCAGTGTTCACAATAAACTTGGTTCTCACACTATTCAAATATACTAATATACAACCGTGTGATGCCCTCGCGCATCTCCTATATATCGTCGCAGCCTCCTCTGACGTCACGCCCCCCTTCCCCTACTCCCCGCCGAACTTGTTCCGAGACATCTTCGCGACATTTGACCTTCGCTTCACTTACATCGACGTTTTTATACGAAACGTGTATTTGTTTGTTTTGAACGCATCGATGTATGACGCGCAGTTAAAACTAGCTTGTAACTATGACTCTCTATGATATGTTTTTTTTTTATTTGTATTTCAAATTATTATTTTTTTCAGTTACTTTTGGTTTTGTACTTTGCATAATAAATAACGTCGTACCTAAATGCTAGTATTGTGGTTCACTGGCTTCGCTCAAAGAAGCCGCCCGGATTAAATTTATTTCATGGAGATACCCTCAAAAACATTGCATTCAAAATTGTAAATCTCGCTAAAACTTTTAACTGAAGTTATGGCTTCAATGTGGCTATATCATGTAACTTAAGATTTAGGTAATAAAGCAGATGTTTTCTTAGTATCGCTTGCACACTGCGTTTTTGCGGTATCCTCTTCTTAGCGTGTCGATAGCAATCTAAATGGACTCTGCCCAGAATGCGGCTACTTGTTTGGCGCCATCACCATCGTCCACCAGTTCCTGTAACGTGCAGCTGACAGGACACGCAGGACACGATATTAAGTGTCCCATCGTTTGCGGAACAGCACCACATTTACACTCCAAGGTGGAGTCGTCTATGAGTCTCCACCTGAACAGATTTTCCTTGCTTCGGCCAACCTGTGTCCGGAGTCTGTTTAAAGACTATAAGCGGCATAAGAATGCAGTTTTCCTCACCGCAGTCATTATTATCATCATCACATCATTATCTTGTCCCTATACCATACTAGCTGCGCCCCGTGGTTTCACCCGCGTAAGTGTCGATCCCGTGGGTATATCGGGATAAAAACTATCCTATGTCCTTCCTGGGGATGCAATCTATCTCTCTACCAAATTTTATCGAAATCCGTTCAGTGGTTTAGGCGTGAAAAGGTAACATACAGACAGACACAGTTACTTTTGAATTTATAATACCTATTAGTATGGATAGGCACCTAAAAGACACTTTAACAATTAGTATGGATTATTTGGGGTCGGCGCAGCGCAGGATGTCTTCTTCTTCGAGGTAGACGCAGTATCCACATCTATTTCTTTCAAATATTACTATCAGCCGTCATCCTAATGTCCACTTCCTACAAAATAATAAATAACAGTTTGCTGTTATTTATTATTTTATTTTGTTGTGTTTGGGTGGCTTACAGCTAACAACACAGAAGTAAAAATGAGGTAATTCACGACAAGCCATTTAGCCATTTTAGCAATGGAGTATTGTTGTACAAGTTAAGTATTACACCAAACATCCAAGACACTTAAATTCAGCTACAATTTACTGCCAAGAGCTGTACAAAACTCATAAGGTGATAAGGCTTCCTGGAAAAGTATTTCTTATTTGACTCATACAAGTTAAAGCGATATTTATAACTCGTAACACCTCTATGAATGGACCGTTTGTTTTAAAAATTCTCAATGTACCTCTATCTGCAATTTACTTTTATTTGTATTGAACTATTTTTAGTTCGCTGTCAAAACACCATATTAGGTAAACAAGGCTAAAATATTCTAGTCAGATAAACGTCATAGCGTCTAAATGCTATAGACTACTAGAATGATTAATGTAGGGTAAGTTCAAACTGCATTATGATTTCAGGTTAGGTTGGTTGGTACCTCACCTAAAACCCAAAAAATATTTAAAGAAAAAACTTTTCCAATACTAATTTCATTGGTAGAGTTATGCCTGTAATATAATTTACATAGATTTTTACGCCTTTCGATTACATTTCAGTGTTTTAAAATGACCCTACATTGCACTCCGGACATGCTGTGGTGGCCCAGTAGTAACGGCCGCGACTTTTAGGTCGTAGATTCGAACCCGGTCAGGCGCTTTACTTTCATCATCTGCCTAGCCTTTTCCCAACTATGTTGGGGTCGGCTTTCAGTCTAACCGGATGCAGCTGAATACCATTATTTTACATGGAGCGACTGCCTATCTGACCTCCACAACCCAATTAGTCAGGCGCTTTACTTTGTGTAAATTACTTTATCACCACTGCTCTCAAAACGGTGACCGAAAACATCGTAATGAAACCGGCACTGCACCCCGGCCACTATAAGCTACCCTTCTGAAAGATATCAAATTCAATTTACTTACTGCTTCAGCTGTAAAACCGTAGGTACCAATCAGACAGAGATCTCTTTCATAGTATTAATTAATCATATTTTTGTGGATTTTTATTTTCGTTCCCAGTAGGGTAGCAATTAATTTTACTATAAAAGTCCCATAACCACTTCCGCGTTACTTGAAAATAAAAACCTGATGTCATAATTTATAAATTAACATTCTCATGTATTCGCATTATAAATCAGCATCGATGTGAGTCACCTCTTAAGGAAGAAATTATTCTCCTGTGATAGTACCGAGGGCCAGTGGTTCTTAAGTGTATGAGCCCTTTGGCATATTAATTCCTTATAGGTACTACTCGTTGAGCTGTAGAGAGAGACTAAATACAGGTATAAGCGATATTGATATCACAGAGTGAAGATAGCCGAACTTCGAAGAAGCTGATGTGGAATATTTCAGATCAAAGGATTTTCTTTATCAAAAGAATAAAAATAATATGTACAGTCGGGTACGATGGCATATTTTTTATCACATAAGATTATTCAATTCTTCGTAAACAGGGACTAAAATAGCTCTTTAATCCCTAGGGACTAAAAGTGATTTGAATTTGGAATGTGGATATTGTTAGTAAAAGATCCAATCACCAAAGGGATCAATCACGAACATTGTAAGAACAAGTAACAGGCTGTATGATAGAACAAATGCGCTAACCAAATTTAAAAAAAAGTTTGTAAAAAATAAAAAAACGCGCGAAAAGCATTCTGGCTTCGTTTATAATTATTTACTCAAATTAGGATTTTACTTAGTTTCATGAAAAATTTGTATGTCTTCCTCAAGTAATTTTATGTAAATAAATAAACATACTAACTATAAAAAATATATAATATACTAACCCCAACCGCCCCCCCTTTCATACACCACACCACAACACAACAGAACGCAACGCACTATACCACAACACAACACACTACACCACAACGCAACATACCACACCACAACACACCACAACACAACACACCACACCACAACACACCACACCACACCACACAACCACATCTCCCTCCTTTAACACACATACCTACACATTAATAGCCGTAGTTCATTATAGGTTCATAATGTTATCAACTTATCACATAAATAAAGGATTTTTTGTACACGAAGTTACAGGCCCTAAATTACTGCCTCCTAAATTAGGGGGTCCCCCCTAGTTTAGGAGGCAGGGTTTTCACTATTTATGCAACCTTTGTTTATTAAGGTTTTGTGTTAATTAACTTATTTTTATTTTATTTTATTTATACTTAGGGCTGATTTTTCATGTGCGTGTGGTGTGAGGGCCACTTTGTCAAAACTCTTTGAAAATGTGCTTAGGATTTAGTGAACATTCCCAAAGAATTGTGAAAGTTGGTATCAGATTTTGTGAAAGTCTAATAACCGAGTTATAGACTGTAAAGTTGGGCCCTCAGTTCTCACATAGAGGATTGAGGGCCCACCTGAAACTGATAAACTATGGACACTACAGAAAAAGTCTTTATGCGAAAATCTAAGCAAATGCCAAACAAAATTTGTGAAAACAAGATATTATCGCAAAACCCTGTCCTACTTTGTATATCTTCGTACAAAATGGGCCCTCAATTCTCATACACGTAAAAGTTTATTACACAATTATAATGAAATCATTAACTTACAGCTACTGTTTGAAATCCTATATGCTACTAAATAAATTGTGAAAATTTATGAAAGCAAGAACAGGTCACCACCTTTTGTTGTTTAAAAGTTATGAACTTGATAAAATTCGGGCCCTCAGTCCTCCATTTTATTTTGTTTTCGATTTATTACGCTTATCGTATGAAAGACAAGACAAATACAAAATTGTCTCTTTTTGTGAAAAAAAATGTGCAACAAATGCGATACCAGAAAGAAATTAAAAGACCCTTTATTGTATAAGTAAATCGAGTTTTATTTTTATTGTCTGAATTTGCAATAGGGTGACCACAATTTCTTTTAGATTGCAGTAAAGATTAGTAAATGTAGAGTATAAGTTTTAATAAACTTTCTTCGATTTTTCGCTTATTATCGTCATAGCATTTGTACTCAAGTTTCGTGATAAAAAAAAATTAAAGTTTATTAAAACCTATGACTCTATTACTAAATCCTAAGCACATTTTCAAAGAGTTTTAACAAAGTGGCCCTCACTCCACACGCACATGATTTTTCCAACGCCAGATAATTTTATTGGAGGAATAATTTTGAATTTTTGACAGTTATTTCATACAAAAACTGTCAGACGTCAATTTTATTCCACGAATAAAAATTATCTGTGGATTGAAAAATCAGCCCTTATTCTTATGTGCACTTACGCCACTTACTTATTTTTTCATAGAGGGTGATAAAAAGTAGTGTCCACCTCGGGAGCAACACTATTTTAAGCTCGAGGGGCGTACTTTGAATCCCTCGCCTTCAAAATATTTTTTGCTCCCTTGGCAAACAATCTACTATTTTCGATTCGGCTTTAAGGACGGAAGAGATTAAATTCCATTCGCAAGCGATATCCTCCAGCCCTGCCCTGTCCCTCCATCCCTCTGTAGAGTTTTTAGTAAAACTGAACTAGAACTATTAGATGCATTTCAAAAGATTTTTGTTAGACTACCGGCGAAGGCCTCTTTCTACTGCTTCCACATCTTCTTATGTCGTGCTTCCCGCCAAACCCATCTGCGATATTTAGGTAATGCATACAGGTTCAGATGCCAATACCCCAACAACAACTTTGAAACACTGTTATAATGTTATCCCATATGAGGACACTGGACACGAGGCATTAATAAAACACACGTTCAATTATAAATTTGAATTATGACTCAATAAATCTTTATTACGAGTATGTATATTGATTTTAATCATTTAAATAGATGTTTATACTAAGTCAAAAATATTACCCAGCTGTCGGAGAAGAAAAGACATCAACGAATTAATTTATAGTCGTTTTTCGTCGAATGAATTATCAACAGATATATTTGTTAAACAACTCATAAAATCACGATTAATAACAAGTTTTTTTTTTAAATTACGCACAAATTTACTAGGTACCAACTTTTGTGGTCCTTACAGATTACGTATGAAAAAAGTATAGCTGCTCTGCGATTTTCCTATTTTTGTTTGATATTTTTCCGAACTTACACTTCTAATTTTCGACTGTAAATATACCTAATGACACTTTGTGTCTTATTTTTTTCGAAAATTGGTATCTCCTTATAAGTTTGAGAAGCTATACATCCGGGTAGGTACTTTTAACACGGTTTTATGTAAAACTGTCGCCGCCATCTTTTTTTAAAGGGCCGTAGGTACTACTACCTACAGGACAATGTTCTGGTGTTAATAATGCAAAATGCCAATTTAATACATAGTTAACTTAAGTTTTTTTGTAAAATAAATTCAATATGTCCTTAAAATTATACTTTAGCATTTTATAGCAATTGTATTTTTCTTCACTGTTTATTTTGGTGTTGTGTTTTTTAATTGAAAGGGACAGGACTTTTTGGTAGGTACTTTGATCGCACGAGCTTTATGATCTGTACTTTATATCTACCTACGTCTTATCTAATTAGACTGTATTAACGTATGTGGTAACGGTCGCGACTTACCAAGTTTTAGGTCGTGGGTTCGAACCCAAGCAGGTGAAGCAGGCACTTTTTTTTTGTTAGCCTATACGGTCCCACTGCTGGGCAAAGGCTTCCCCCAAAAGCCTTCCAGGAACTCATATTCCCGTACAGGCACTTTATTATTATTATAATCAACCATTTCTGTCCCACTGCAGGGCAAAGGCCTCCCCCAAAAGCCTTCCAGGAACTCTTTTTGCCGTACAGGCACTTTATTATTATTATAATCAGCCATTTCTGTCACACTGCAGGGCAAAGGCCTCCCCAGGAACTCTTTTTCCCGTACAGGCACTTTATTATTATTATAATCAGCCATTTCTGTCCCACTGCAGGGCAAAGCCCTCCCCCAAAAGCCTTCCAGGAACTTTTTTTCCGTACTGGCACTTTATTATTATTATAATCAGCCATTTCTGTCCCACTGCAGGGCAAAGGCCTCCCCAGGAACTCTTTTTCCCGTACAGGCACTTTATTATTATTATAATCAGCCATTTCTGGCCCACTGCAGGGCAAAGGCCTTCCCCAAAAGCCTTCCAGGAACTCTTTTTCCCGTACAGGCACTTTATTATTATTATAATCGGCCATTTCTGTCCCACTGCAGGGCAAAGGCCTTCCCCAAAAGCCTTCCAGGAACTCTTTTTCCCGTACGGGCACTTTATTATTATTATAATCAGCCATTTCTGTCCCACTGCAGGGCAAAGCCCTCCCCCAAAAGCCTTCCAGGAACTCTTTTTCAGTACAGGCACTTTATTATTATTATAATCAGCTATTTCTGTCCCACTGTAGGGCAAAGGCCTTCCCCAAAAGCCTTCCAGGAACTCTTTTTCAGTACAGGCACTTTATTATTATTATAATCAGCCATTTCTGTCCCACTGCAGGGCAAAGGCCTCCCCAGGAACTCTTTTTCCCGTACAGGCACTTTATTATTATTATAATCAGCCATTTCTGTCCCACTGCAGGGCAAAGGCCTTCCCCAAAAGCCTTCCAGGAACTCTTTTTCCCGTACAGGCACTTTATTATTATTATAATCAGCCATTTCTGTCCCACTGCAGGGCAAAGGCCTTCCCCAAAAGCCTTCCAGGAACTCTTTTTCCCGTACGGGCACTTTATTATTATTATAATCAGCCATTTCTGTCCCACTGCAGGGCAAAGGCCTCCCTTCCCTCCTTCCACTTATCCCTATCTAGTGCTGTTAAACGCCAATCCTTATGGAAAGAGTCGAGCTCGTCCCGGAAATTAAGTTAAGTTGTTACTTTACTTTGAGTTAATTATTTCATCACCACTGCTCTCTGCTGGAGGGGCCCGTGGCTAAATAATAACAGCCGCACAGGTCGATCGATCAGGTTAAGCTACGCTTGCCGCGGTTGGTCTGTGGATGGGTGACCATCTTTACATACCGAGACCCCTCCGTGCCTCGGAAAGCACGTTAAACCGTTGGTCCCGGCTGTCATTCGTGGATCTTTGACAGTCGTTACGGGTAGTCAGAAGCCTGAAAGTCTGACAACCAGTCTTACCAAGGGGTATCATATTACCCAATAGCTGGGTTGTGGAGGTCAGATAGGCAGTCGCTCCATGTAAAATACTGGTATTCAGCTGCATCCGGTTGGACTGGAAGCCGACCCCAACATAGTTGGGAAAAGGCTAGGCAGATGATGACCACTGCTCTCAAAACGGTGAAGGAAAACATCGTGAGGAAACTGGCATGTTCTAGAATCAAAAACAAATCGAAAACATGCGATATTCGCCAACTTGCACTGGGCCCGCGTGGCAGATTGTGGCATACTCCCTCTCAGAAGCGGGAGGCCTGTGTGCCAGCAGTGAGAACATTATAGACTGATTGTGTGTGTGTGTGTGTGTTATGTAGACTGTATTAAGGCAAAGACCGTGCTCCTTTGTCCACACAGTTCTGTTTTCTGCCAATGCGGGCCAGTTTTTTCAGTAATTGGATAACATAATATTTATACTACGGTTTAGGTTCATTTAAATAAAGTACAGACGCCAGCACATCAAGCTACTACAATCCGTCAAATTTATTTAATAGATTTTCTACTTTATCGCTAAAGCTTTTGGTTCAAAGTTGATTGGGAAAATTTGACAGTTTCGGATAGCTTCACGTTCGTACATACATTCGATACCAAATATTTTATTTACAAATCATGACTGTAAGATAAGTTACATAACTTACACAAATGACAATTGTATGTTAAACTGAACCTAGGATCATTGCCCTCGGTATTTTGTTGCCAAAACAAATGGCAGACCTCCTGTGGCACCCATACATCATATTCAAAATAATATCATCTTCTTTAAATCTAATATTGTTATTCAGTAGTTAACTGTGGCAAAAAAGGCAATCGGGAATATCTAATAATGTCGTGTACAATGGCTTTAAACTCATGGCTGTGCATGCAAAAAAGTATTTGGCATAATAATTGTTTGTTGCCTACTTAAATGAGACTCTGTTTCCGTGTATCTAAATCTAATATAAGTTATAGTTATGTATATTCTTCAGTCAGTGAGGCGGATGTGATTGGGTTTATGATAGAGTAGCTGCGCCGCATGGTTTCACCCGTATAAGTTTCGATCCCGTGAGAATTTCGGGATAAAAAGTATTCTGCGTTAATCCTGGTTATAAACTAACCTTGTGCCAAATATCATTCAAATCCGTTCAGTAATTTTTGCGTGACAAAGTAACAAACATCCATCCATCCATCCTTACAAACTTTCGCGTTTATTATATTAGTAGGATAAAGATAGAATAATTTTATTGCCTTTTGTAAAGAAAGACACCAAATACCTACATCTACCAACTGGCACAAGGCCGGGGCGTGGTAGATTAGAGCCCACTCCCTCTCGAAGAGAAGTCTGTGTCCCAGCCTAAGACTATATTATATTCTCTATGTTCCCAGCAGTGGAACATTATTGGCCGATTGTGCTACCCTTAAGTACCTACCTACCTACCTTTTCACTGATCTGATCGACTGATCCACTGAAGCTGAAGAGTATGTCATGAATTTGGTGATCTTTTTCCTCTGTAAGAGTATTAATCATAATTGTAGGTATTTGTTATTCGATGTCTTAAACCTATAGTTACCTACCTAATATGCATTTTGTTGTAAATTGTAAGTACCAATATAAAAGTAATATAAAAAAATTAAACAGACTTCAAAAAGAAATTAACTCAAAATTATGAAATAACTTTAATTTCGGAAGTCGGTGTCTTTGGGATCTGTATTTTATAGTTTTAGTTTTTTGCCACCGACTTCCGAAATTAAAGTTATTTCATAATTTTGAGTTAATTTATTTTTGAAGTCGGTTTAATTTTTTTAAATTACTTTTTTATTTCGTCATTTTTAGTTTTTGCACTAGAATTTGACCAAGGTTTTGAAATGTTTTCCCTTTGACACTACACCTGTAGCTCGTATCAATAAGCCAGGCCGTCACACTTACACGTATTAGTCCATATCTTAAAAATTACTGAATCGATATTTGATAAAACTTGCACTGTTTTCTAAGTTGAAGTAAATGTCATCATCATCATTTCAGCCAAAAGACATCCACTGCTGGAAATCCACTGCTGGACATAGGCCTCCCCCAAAATGGGGGGGGTTTGCCATAATCTCCACGCTTGGCAGGCGGGTTGGCGATCGCAGTATAGTATGGTGGTGGAATGCATAGAGAACGCTGCTGCCCATTCTCCGGTACGACCCTTAGTCGCCTTTTACGACATCCACGGGAAGTATGGGGTGGTGCTATTCTTTAAGTCCGGCACCACACAGACGAAGCAGTAAATGTAAGCCAATAAAAAAAATGGTCACGATCCGATTAATAGTTGCGGAGAAATGCGTGGACAAACATACATACATACATACGTCTATAAAATTTGGTATATTTGTTTGGAAGCCCTAATAGATTGTCAGATGTGAATATAGTGCAATTCCAATAATATTACATACATACGTGTCGAATTGAAAGCCTCCTTTTTTTTGAAGTCGATAAAAAATTGTGCTTCATTCTCAAATTCTTTGAAAATATAAGTCGTACTCAACATTAATAATGAATTAAGTGACGTAATGTGTCAATTCAATTTAAAAAGACAATCATAGTAGGTATCTAAACTAATAAATATTCTAAAGAAAAAAGATGTGACGTCATGAGTGTTTGTTTGTTACGCTTCCACGTAAAAACAGCTGAACGGATTTAGATGAAAATTGACACACGGGCAGTCCATGACCTGAAGTAGGATATAGGATACTTTTCATCTCGATATTCCCATGGCATCGAGACTTACGCGGGTAAAAACTCGGGGCGCAACAAGTAGTAATAAGTAAGTAATGTGAAAAAAG
This sequence comes from Mesoligia furuncula, assembly GCA_916614155.1. Lineage (NCBI taxonomy): Eukaryota > Metazoa > Arthropoda > Insecta > Lepidoptera > Noctuidae > Mesoligia > Mesoligia furuncula. Next base: position 29,450,195 of record OU744800.1, read on the forward strand.
ATGACAATATCTCAGCCCACAAAAAAATCCATTGCAACATGCATCTGGTTGGACCTTCAAACCACTATAAAGTCGACGACATTTTCCGGTAGAAAATACTTTATGTGTGACGTGGCACCCCTAACCTGTGTCGCCGACAACCGATTACACCGGCTGACTAGCGTAGTGATGGTACAGATGCCACCACATCAAATTACCCGAAACTGTAAAATTTTCCAATCAACTTTCAACCTTATCCTTCAGCGATAAAGTTGAAAATACATTAAAGAAATTTGACAGATTTTAGTAGCTTGATGTGCTGGCGTCTGTACCGCCAAAGTTCAAGGCTACTCTACTACGTGAAAGACCGCGACACAACAACCAATGATGAAAAGCCAAGTCTTTTAAATCAATAAAAGAGTATATTGTAATCAAGTTTAAGGTTCTGCGGGAAAACCCCGCTGTTTCCAAGAAAGAGTTGCTAGATCTAAACGTGGTTAAAGTTCCCGCACCTTAATTACGTAACACACTTCATACATTTTTTCTTTCTATTTCATTAAGAAAAGGACAGAAGATAAATATTAGTTTAGTCCTGTCAAATTAAGATACTCCACAGACAACTTTAGACGAGATTAAAAAATTGGCTATTAAAAATACGTCAATTTAGGTACGTCAGGCGCTGACTAATTTGACAGGACTAAAGTAATATTTATCTTCTGTCCTTTTCTTAATGAAATAGAAAGAAAAAGATGCCTGAACTAAGAACCTAGTTTAGTTTGTGAACAACAGAAACGGCGCCACTATCAATCTCAATCTAAATTATTTTGAAGGATATTGCTGATCCATTGCTTCACATGTTCGAAAAGTTTGTCTGCTCAACAAAGTAAATAACCCAATGAATATTGTAATTAATGTGGCCAAGTAATAACAGCCGCATGGGTCGATAGATCAGGTTAAGCTACGCTTGCCGCGGTTGGTCCATGGAATCTTTACATACCAAGACCCTCCGTGTCTCGGAAAGCATGTTAAGCTGTTGGTCCCGGCTGTCATTCGTGGATCTTTGGCAGTCGTTACGGGTCGTCAGAAGCCCGAAAGTCTGACAACCAGTCTTACCAAGGGGTATCGTATTACCCAGTATCTAAGTGGGTTGTGGAGGTCAGATAGGCAGTCGCTTCATGTAAAATACTGGTACTCAACTACATCCGATTAGACTGGAAACCGAACCGAAAAGGCTAGGCAGATGATGATGATAAATGTTTTATTAAACATTTTGCTACTGATAGTCATCGTCTAGCCTTTTCCCAACCTACAATGTTGGGGTCGGCTTCCAGTCTAACCGGATGACGCTGAAGCTATATTTACTGATCGTGTATTACGCAGTCACCCCGCTGGGCGTTTGATGCGTCCTATGGTCCAAAATAATATATGTACTGGAAACAACATAGGTACCTACACTGGAATAACGTCAATAGTTAATAAATAACAGTGCATGATCCAAGTAAGACCCCCTCCCCCACTGATGATATATTTTATGTTGTTTTTTTTTTTATTTATTTGCAATGTGCGTTTTGTTTGTGCAGATTACATTTTTTTTCTTTCTTTCTTTCTGATGAAGAAAGTTTATAAAAAAATATATTTATTAGGATACAGCAATTATGTGAACCTGAGCCGGAGGATGCAGAAAAACCCAGTTTGCTTAAGATTATTTTAATTAGGCACTTATAAAAGAATTACATTATGAACTAAATCTATAGTGATGATAATTGGTCGATGTATGTACCAAGAATGAATTCTAATTAATTACGAAGATGCGGAAGTCTATTGCAAAATTCAGGTGGCGTGATTTAGTGACGCAATTGCTGAGTCGGCGCCTTAAGCCGGCCATACCGGAGAGGTCTTCCTGTGCAGGTATGCCTGCACAGGTGAACCGGAGCGTGTATGAGAATAGACCTGTGCAATTTTTTGAACCTGCGCAGGCGACCGGCGCAAATTAGTAAACAAAATTCTTTCGAGTGACACCGTACCGTGTACTAGTAAAAGAACTGAAGAGCGCTTCGGTACACCGGAACGTCCCCATACACGCTACCGACGTGTGGTTGACCTGCGCAGGCAAACCTGCACAGGTAACCTCTCCGGTAGACCGTAGCGTGTATGGCTTACATTATGTCGGCCAAGGTTGCGACGCGCTGAAAGGGGGTCAGCTGTAGTCAGCATTCCTTCTATTCCACAGGTGTGTAGTAAACGATCCCCCTGTAACACCGATGTGTAACACCTTCCCCCGAAGAGCAGCAACTATTTTTTTGACGAATTTGACAATTTTGCTGTTAGATGAATCGATCACCGATCAGGGGGCCTATAAAGGCCACTTTGGCAGAATCATAAAAGGATAGCATTATGAATTATAATATGGCGAAGACTGTCCGTGTTTTTCTTTAAAAAAAATAACTGAAAAATCCTTCACCAATGAGATTTCATACGATTAACTTAACAGTTAACTATCCATTATAATTCATAATGTTATCCCTTTATGGTTCTGCCAAAGTGGCCTGTTTAGGCCCCCAGTAACAACAGATGAACAGAGTTGGCAACACCACGTGGTGTAGGTAGGTCCCAATATTGACAATTTTTAAAAGGTTGAGAAGCTAAATAAAGTAATCCACATGATTAGTTCCACCGGTAGTAGTTTGTGATATGGCAGATGACCGATGTACTTGTATTTATTAAACTTGACCCGACATTCTTAACTTCTTTCGTACGCCAAATACGTGGGCACCGTCGACAAAGTTCAAGGCCTTTGATGAAAGATCACGGTGCGTCCGCGCAACGCGCAACGAATCCACGCCGGAAGGCAGAAAAGTGAAGACTTTAGAATAACTTAGAAATAATTATGAATAAGCGAAGTGGGAATAGTACCTATGCAAATTGACCAGTTTTTTTTTTGTGAAAAGGACTAATTTTCTTTAAGTTCTTTCTAATTAAACTTTCGGCACTGAGCCGAGCGTTCAAAATCCAACAGTGCGTTTTTATCTTGGCATTAATTTAGGGGTGTCCCTTAGTGTTAGTGAAAACGGGCATTAGATAAATTAGGTTAAGGGATAGGTAAGTCCCCGTACCTTTCCACCATCAGGTAGAACAGCGGCGGTTGGCTCGTCTGCCAACCCGCGTACCTATATAGCGTCCCGACCAATTTCGGTCACGGTCGCCAATCTCAACAGAGATTAGCCAGGTACGCAGGAGATATTATAGAGCACAAGTGTGTGCGTAAACATAGGTGCACTCTCTGTTCCTTTCCTCTCATAGTCCAACGGGACGGCAATCCGACACGACCGGGGAGAGATCAGGCGCAGGACCAACAGCTTTACGTGCTTTCCGAGGCACGGGGGTATTAAACCGCCAACTTAAAAACTCCGGACTGTTATTAAGAAATTTCTAATGGAAAACCCAATAACACTTTGTCCGACCTGGGAATCAAACCCAGGACCCCGCTCAGCAGTCGAGCTTCCAACCACGAGACTAACGAGGCAGTTAACCCGCGTACCTTTACGTATAAAGCAAAACAAATAAAGTATTTTATTTAAAAGGGTCTTCCATATCGATCGTGACGAAATTTTTCAAGTGGTCATCACCCAAAAATACACCAAAAAGGTCATTATTAAAAAACACTATATCTCACAACTATTCGCAGAAATCAGAGACCATGACAGGTAGGTACCTACTTACTTAAAAATCAGTTTGGAATAGGTACCACAGAGAATTCTACATATTTTATACATTACTTATGTAAACCGACTATTTTTACGATCAGGAACAATATAGTAGACTATGTGAATGACTAACATTATTAGTACCTATTTCACCACATTTACGATACCATTTATTAAAACACTAGAATCATCAATTTAATACGAATTTGACGGTAATTTTTTCACTAATCATTCTGTGACAGTAAAAAGTGAAGTCAAGCTGAATTTATAGGTAGGAAACATTAGATTATAGGTATGAACCTAACATACACCTGTGATTTTTACTTTTTAATGGCGGGGCAATTTTAGAAAAATCATCAATTTGAGCCATTGATACAATAATAACAGAATAATAATAGTACATTATGATACATGTGTGCTATGTTGATCATTATGCTCGAGGCGGCATTATTCGCGCGAGCCGCAGGCGAGTGCGATAAGAAAGCCGAGAGTCTAATGATCGATGCACACGCGTTTCATACGACGTTTTTCAACACACTTGCGAGGAAAAAAACAGACTTGTATTGTTAAATATTAACTTGTACGGAAAATGGCGCGCTGGTTGTCTTTCCGCACATAGAGTAAGTAATTCCGCATAGCCAGCACTAGCAATGCGCGCGCAAGTGTAAATAAAAGCACTGACCACAGAGCATGTAAAAACAATTGTAAAAAAAAAACAATTGTAGTTTAGTTAGTCTGGAATTAGAAAGTACTATTGGCATAGAGAAATATACCTACATTAGTTCAGTGAGAATCCGCAATGATAGAACGCCAGTCAGGGTCTTTTCCGTTTGGTTTCGGGTAGGGACCACGGACAATTTTAGGTGGATAATTAAAATTTTCTTACATTTTTTGTAATTTGCAGGTCAGTATCAGGTTGCATCTTGATCAAATATGATTCGCGACTATAATATACAGAGCGTTAGGTTAAACGAGTGACATACTTTGAGGGGAGTTAGTACTCATGAAAATTAACAACTTTTAATATGGGATGGAACCCTGAAATCGCGAAAAAAAATCAGCCGTTTCCTACATTTATGTTCGCATAGCTCGTCGAAATGTACTGAACAGCTGATTTTTTTTTGCGATTTCAGGTTCGGCCCCATAGTAAAAGTTGCTCATTTTCATGAGTACTAACTCCCCTCAAAGTATGTC